>JTDE01001340.1:136190-154967 GCA_014338405.1 Paragonimus skrjabini miyazakii | reverse complement strand
ACTCGAATTCCGACTGCTTTGCATTGATTTACTTTTTACACACTTCATCTTTAGAGTAGGCCTCGTTGACCAGTTCTTAACTGTAGCGAATGATGACGGTCGGCGAGAACATAACATGAAACTTTTCCAGCTTCGTACCCGGACCTTTCTTAGGCAGCAATATTTTTCTTACAGGGTTGTTAACTTCTGGAACAGTATCCCTGCTGAGGTCGTCCGTAGCGCTTCTAGAGATCGCTTTGAATCATTGCTTGACTCACATTTTTCAAAAATGCTTTTATGTGAGTAATCTTAGTTTATTTCAAGATATTTACTGTTATCCACATGAGCGGTGCTACACCCTGTTTTCAATTAATGCCTTTCAGATCAGCAGACGCCCGCTTGACATTGAACAGGAAAAAACCGACTGGATCCGGGACCATTGGGTTTCTGTCGCGAATTCGTGTATCAATCGCTGAATCGCTGGATGATAACCTATTTCTTTAGTCCACTTATTGCGTATTTTTGTTCCGCCAGTTGTTGAAGCACCTTATGTAGACTCATGTCTATTTCTTCCTACCACACAATAACATGGTGCTTCTCGGCTATGGTGGTCGAATGGTTATTATCGTAGTAAACACTCACCCATGTAACAGGTTCATCTTTACAGCGGTTCGCTCGATTAAGGAGGAAGAGTGTTCACTCAATATCCGCTGAAAAACTGAAGTTGTCAGAAGATCGGAATTCACGGGAGAACCTAGACATACAGAAATGGCTTGAGGCACTGCATTCTTACAAGCACAACACTTTTTGCTGGACAAGAAACCAGTGGGCTAGTGATTCCCAACCCTAGTGATAAATCGTTCGTAGAAGTTGTCTTTGGCCTCAAAACAACAGTTATATGCTGAATGGTGCAGCCAACTGAATCCGTATTTTGGTAACTGTTGCCACAACTTCGCACACAGTTTGCCAACATCATCAAATTTTTTTACGTTGTTTAATATTTTTGATTTGAAAGGCTTACCCAAGGGCGGTTATTTAACGTTAGCCTACATGTTGACCTTGGGCTGGCCGGTGGGGTTTCCTGCTGTATTTGCTCTCGTTCTCTGCTATTACTGTGATAAATGAAGAAAAAGTTGGAAAGCTCAACATTGGAAACTGGTTCTAGGATTGTTTATATCAACGAACGTCAACCCATCACGTTCTGTAAAAATGCTATCAGGTATTATGGGTTTTCTAATCACCCATTGCCATTAGTACTTCTAAATATAGTGTATGGACATTCCTCCCCAAATTTTTATGTGAACAGTTTCGACGATACGCCAACATTTTTTTCCTGGCTATTGCGCTTTTACAGGTTTGTACTCTCCTTTAGCGGTTTATCTGTAGCAAATTCCTGGTGTATCTCCTACGGGTAGATTCACAACTGCTGTGCCACTGGCTATCATTCTCACGGTTTCAGCGATCAAGGAAATGATTGAAGATTTGGTTAGTTTCTTTTTTGTCACTTCTATTCAACAGAGGCGGCATTATGCAGATGATAAGACTAATAACAGCAAAACCTTAGGTGAGTGCTAATCTTTTCGTACATTCGATTTTTATACCCTTCACAAAAATCCCACTTTGTCAGCTGTGCAGTCGTCCAGTGGTTCATTAACTTTTTACGCAGGCTCTGAAATATCCAACTTTGTTGTCAGCGTTCATTTGAGCCCTTCTCATTAGTGTTTTTCACAACGTTTCATATAAATGGACAACGGAAAATCACCACGTGAATCAGCTGTCACGGCCTTTGTCATGTCTGTCTGTATATTAGGGTACTGACGTTATTTTGTATTCTTTCTGATTGTTTGCACTGGTGTTTTCTTACCGAACGTGTATGATCTATGACCTGAAACTTACCACACATTACACAATTACCCAAAATCCTTCAAGCCTTGCAAGCTTGCTAAGAACTATTGCCACGCTGATTCGCCTCAAGAATTGTGAGCAGAACGATATGTCGTTTGTACATACGTCACGCTCCAGGATGCTGTGGTTGAGTTTGAAAATTACTGATACTTACCAACCTATTTACGTGAAGGTTGCGTGGTACTGCATCTGATTCGGCCGAAGGAGTGGCTAAAAGGTGAATGGAAATTTGAATGGGTTAGTTTGTGTTTAGCCGTCGCCAGTAGAGTTTATTTGGAGGAAATACCGACTTCGATATTTAGTATAAAGAAGACGGATGGCTAGTAAAACTGCTGTAGTTGACGGCTAAAAAGCAACAAAATTGAATCTTAGATGTAAACAATAAAATGAAATGGTGCATATATATTTAACGCAAAGCCTAACACAACGATGGACGTGATGACCGGTAGAGAGGTAAAGACGATGACAGTACGTCCAAGATGTATGTTTTACACGCGTCACTGATTTCGACTCTGCGCTGTGTCCGGCAGTGTACTGAACCATCGACTTTGTGACTTTGGGTCTCTGAACCTGGGAGCGCGTTGGGTTGACGAAGACAAATCCTAGCGTGCATTATTTTGTCTCATTACCAAACCATTGTTTACCGGCTTCAGTGTCCTCTGTATTCGACCCCATTTCTGTGCTTACGAGTTAAGCCTTTGGTTGGCACGGAACACGTATGTAAGTGGGCGAAATCGGTGGCGAAAGATCCGTTGGTTTTTGCATTGCTGTCCCTTGAGCTCACTATTCCCTTGGTGCATCCACCATACACGAACAACCTACTTACTACTGTTGTCGATGGCGGACGATGTGCGAACTTCTGCCTGGACTGTACCAACCTATTAACCACATTGCAAGAATACACTGACACAGAATACACCTGCCGTTCTTTCCGTCACTACATTAATAATTATGATTATTTCGGTATATCGTCTCCAGGCACATTTACCGTTTAAAAGCAGAGGTAGGCTTATCGATAACAAGTTACAGGTGTCTGCCGCCGTTTACTCAATCGAACTAATCAGCAGCCATACATAAATGGTTGGCGCCGTTGACAACATCCTTATGTAAAGCCCAACAAGCCGAGAGGCGCTTTCTTAGAAATCCTTAGCTTAAACGGAAATGTTCAGCATCAAGGTGCTTACACCTTGCAAACAAACGTCCGAGTTGCGAGTAGTATTAAGACGACTTCCCCGAAGCAGTCTTGTGGATTTCACAACTTCGCTTTCATTGTCCCTGTTCCACAGATAACCAGATCAAAAAATGTACAGGATGTGTCATCACTTCCCGAAGTCATTTGCCAGGGGCTAAGTAATGTAGGAGACCGTTAGTCACGGAAACGTTCCCAACTTACCATTTACCACATTAGTTTCTATCCAGGTCGTCATACAGTCACCTCATCTTATGTCAACGAGTCGGGAGTTCGGGAAACAGTTCACAGTTTGGTAAACTAAAGGCTAGTATTCTTGTACTGTGTCAAACATTTTATCGTTCACATTGTCAGGATTTGGGTTACTGAGCCTGACTGATCTGTAATACGGAAAATTCGCCCCTAATCTTAATGCCATCCGGTGCGTTAAATTGCGCGCAACCACCGGTAATCAAGTGTTTAGGTGCACTTGTCATCTTTGGGCTTTAGAGGTCATGCTTTTCTGTTGTTAGTAATTGTTGATAGTTTCACAGTTTTGTCTCATCTGTTTAGGCAAGTTGCTCTTATTATTCAGTAATTTCTCGTGTTGACGGGAGACCTTCTGTTCTTACCAATTGGAGGTCGTGTTTTACCCCTCACACACCTGCTGTTGGCAAAATGGTTTCCTAAGTCTGCGCGTTGACTGGCAGTTTACAAAATCCATCTGTCTAGCTTGAGGCTGACGTTCTTTTTACAATCCCAGAGGCAATACTGAATACAGCGGAACATATTGACGGACGATATCTGTCTAGCAGAAATTTTCAACTTGCAACGAGTTTTCTTCGACATAATACACCTTGATCATTTTTCCACCGGGGAGATTTCGACACCCAGTTCTTGTGAGTGTTGTAGATACTTCCCTAATGTTTGGTCCATGGTAGGTTAAACAATAATAATGAAAGTTGACTGCTCTGGTGAACATCACTTTGCGAAACTTGTTTGCTAATCACCTAGAGACCTGTCCCTGAACTTAATCGTCTGCGTGGAGCGCCAGCAGTGCGTTTACATCCTTACTAGGCGTACTCCACTTCTAAGCTACGTTAATAGAGTCGAATGAACCATTGCAATTGAGAAACTTATTAGTGGTTGGTCGGTATTATGTGCGATGTTGTTTCAGTAGATAGCACATATCAGTCCCAGAAGTAATTCTGGCACCTCCTTGTTAGTGTTTGTTTTACGATCAATGTTTTTCGAAATTTATGATGTCAGCCAAAGTGTTATTTATTGCACGCGTTATGATTTGTGCAGATGTTCCTCTCTCCTTTTTGGGAACTACAACTTCCTGTCACTGGTTGATTGCATTGTTTTCAGGTGCCCCTCGTAGTTTAACCGGATCTTCTACGGTCTCTAACATAGTTTTCTCACTGCAGTTAGATAGTGGTGGTATGTGGTCATTTTGTCCGGCGACTTTGGAGTATTTCGGGTCCGTAATGCAATCAGGGGTTTCTGTTTGGGCTTTAAAGTTGCAAACCAGGACATATGCCCAGGAGTATATGATAGTAATGAAGCAAGCTGATATGAATCGAAGAGTACTTTTTTAATCGAAAACGCACGACGGACGAGTATGTGTCTGCCGTATTTTTGATAAGGTGGTTTTTGAAAATTTCGTTGAGCGCAGCTGGAAGGCAACGTTGATGCGCATCACTACTGCTCTATGAAGTGGGTCAAACATATTTTTTGTATCTCATGTTTGTCGTAGATCTGTAGAGCACTGGTTGCAATCGGCCACTTTTGTCTTCCTTCTTAAGGAAGGCAGGCATGACAAAGGTTTTCCCTTCGTCAGAGGAGACGTTTTTACTGTCCATCTGCTGGTGAATCAGTCCACCCTCGAACAGTATATTTAGGAGGGTAGGTTCGGTGGTTGCTAATACGTTCGGACTCACTAAAAGCAGCTGAACAAGCTTTTGTTTTGGGGAATTCAGATTCGGTTATCCCAGTGGTCGTTATGCATATGATCCCGTTGCGCTAAATAAGGGTCTTTATCATCAAAGTGATGTGATCCATGGCGTACTGTCTGCGCATATGTTTTTTGTTGGAAACCTGGTTGCTTCTTGTGGATCTGCTCCATTGATTACACATCTTTTCGCAACTTACTATGAAGTCATACTTGCTTACTTCATAGCTAACTGATAGATGACGAAGGCGATTACGCTTACATTTGCTTACATATGCTTACGGTTTGCAATGGTTTTCTCTCTTCATCCGGAAAGCGTTTGCAGTAGGGTCTGACCTTCAGTCAGTGCGCTTATCACATTACTGAGCCATATTTTTTTTTTACAAAGAAGACTATTTACTTTCCAACACAATACTGAGAGTTGTTGTCCGATGGGAAGCGGCTTGAATGGTGCTGATTTCTGGGCAGTTTTCGTGAAATGTGTAATCCAAAAAATCCTAGTACACTTTCTAAGGCGGTTTCTTGCTTACCACAGAATTACTGTCTCAACGGTTACGTCAGGCCGATTCTGCCTGTTAATGTTTTTCGATGGCTGTTCACTAACTTGTGGAAGATTAAAATTGGTAATAACACGTGATTTTTCGCGGAAGGATGGTTTCTCTAATTTTGTGCTGAACCTTTCCATATATTCATTTTGGACCTTCTGAAATATCTCAGTTTGATCTTGACACAAAAAACATTGTATAGCTATGGCTTTTACGTACTCAACAGCGTACCGCATGTTCTTACTATGCCCTGTATAACTTACCGTCGTGCTCGTGCAATACAGAAAGATATCCAGTGTATTGAGTTCGACCGTCACTCAACAGAACTGTAGTAGATTCGAAAGATTTGGATAATACTGGCATTAGGTTTTCCGGGTGATGTGCCTGTTGTCTAAGTCGCTTTACTTTTTCTACTTCGTTAGTTTTTGTTGGTGCACGCAAAGCTTGCTGTTGATGCGTTCTTTGATTTTCACCATCGCTTCTGTTGATGAAGCAAAAATTTAACGACATCGCACCGATATTCATCTACTGCCATATGATGTGCATTTTAGCGCCTTCAGATAACATGGATTCGAAAACTGCTAGTTGTTCTTCGTCACTATTCATAAGATCCGCTTTTTCTTCGGTATGATGGTTCGCTCGAAAGAAAGTGTTGTCATTTTTTAAGTTTCTTTGTATTCTTAGTTAAACGGTTGTGGTGTTTAACTCTATTATTTTCTCCCGAGCCGAGGATTTTAAGGTTGTGTTGCACTGGTCAAAGTCACCAAATTAAAAGTAATGAATCTTTAGTTTTTGATGGCTAATCACACGTCAGCCTACAGAGTTGACATGATAACTGGTTCATGTCAGCTTCCACAACCGTTCTTAAACGTAAATCAAATATATTAGGGCGTCTTCGTAATCCCCATGATGATGATGATGATGACTCCACCCTCCGTTAACGCCTTTGGTTTGACTCATTGGGTTGTTGGCCGCTGAAAGTTGTTACTCCAGACTTGTGTAGTGTCATCGCTTTTCCAATAGTGCCACCTCGGCATGAGCACCACTCTCATGGCACACAATTCAGTAAACCTTACACAAACCAACCTCTCAGATAACTCTACCAGGCGCATCTTTCGTGCGAATCACAAACGTTTTCAGCAGAAACGCTTTGTGGCTGATGGTCCGTCAAAGTCGTTCTTGCCTCACATGTGGAACTGCTAATTGTTAGCCACGTCAAGAAGGTGAAGGTCCGAAATTATAAGTAGGCGACGTGCCTACCAGGATTTGTGCCCATATGTGTTCTCCAGTATACCTTCAGTGCGGGATACGAAATGTGAATGCCCCCAAATCTTCTACATTTGTACAACACTTTACGTGTGATCTGGAGTTGTTGGTGAAGGTGACAAGGATTTACCGGTGACTGACTTAGGAGTTTGCTTCTAATCAGGAATTTTCATGACGCCAGGAGAGTTTGTGATTATTGACGAGGATACACCTGCCAATAGGGAGTTCAAAGACAGCTGTGAGTGTGCCATATTCCTCAAATTCAGAAGTAGTGGAAATGGAACGGTGAGAACCGTATTAGTTTGCAGTCTGTCTATTGAGACAATACATGGGTCTCCTGCTAAGATCATTCGGAGGTGATTCCCTATGTGCAATCATGAGTAGATACATTGAAGCCCGCTATTCAGATGGTATGGACCTTATAAGACGAATCAGGAAGTTTACGGTCGGGAATACTTTGCGTCATCAAAAACACTGAATTCCAAAGCACTGGACTCCTGTTATCCAATTTACTAAAACTATTACTGTTGGCTGAGATCTTCATAGACGCTAAATTCAACCCATTGAATCACTGTTTCGCACGTCTTTCAGTTCACTTGCAGTCGCAGTATTATCTGCACTGGCAGAGCTGTCAGGTGTTCTATTTAATTGTCCGAACGTCCTCGGATTGGCTGATGCAGTCAGTGAAGCTAGCAAGAATAGCAGCCGAGATCGACACTGAAATCTGGTGTAATCGATCACGTACCGCATCATGATAACAGCTGACGACTTCGAGCTGACGAACTCTACCATTATTTTCTGACTTACTACCAACCCATAGTTCCTGGCCATTAGTGAAATCTCTGTCACCGAACAACGACAATAAGTGTGCAGACAACCATAACTCATGCTACCAGTTCACTGTGGTTGTGCTCTTTCTCCATTTTCTGTTAACCATTCACTCGTTGTTGCAGTGCACTGAATGTATGTGTTCAAACTGCTTTTAATTAGCGACCGATTAGTTAAATCGTAATGTTGCCAGAATGTCTTTCTACTGTTCTAGTGAACATTTGATTTATTTTCCACTTGGTTTACCCACAGTACACTGTAGCTATTTTTTCACAACTGCATACTTTGCGTATTGCAGTTTAGTGTGTAGTCTACGTTTTAACATTTATGCCACTTGGGATTGCAGTCGGACGCGTTAGATTTCATTCATTTACACGGTGGCTTTTCTGGTTGCACTACAGTCGAGTCTGGGGACGCCATTGCCAAGAATCGCCTGTATAACGCTTATTTAAAATCCGTTTCCTGGCTTGTCGTTATGATACACTCTTTATATACTTACTCAACCTATCAAGGTGAGAATAGCCCTGTGGCACTCACGCATTTTGTCAATCACACGGCGGCATTTTTCAGTTTCGCCTCTGTTCAAGTGATCCCATATTTGTTTCATGTGTTTTACGAAGTCACGTTTAAATACATCATTTTCGATTGCTATCTAATGGTATCCATTCCTCATTGTATGTGCTAGTTTTCAGATAATTTGACAGCATTTGGCTGCGTGCCACAACTGGTGTTTAGTGACCCTCATCGCTTTACTGTGTTACCTAACCATGCAACTAAACAGAGGTTGTTAGAGTGTTAGTCACTGGTTTGGTTGTAGTTGTGGTAACCCAATTCTTATATCAGGTTCCCGTACCAGCCGTACTTTCAAAAATTTCAGCACGTCTCTTTGTCAGTGACATACCTACACCCATATCATCAAGACGCATTCCACTTCTTTTTCCAACTTCTTATACAGTTCACTGTTTGGAATGACGATTATTTATTCAGTAGTATCCAAAAATCTTGTGCAACGCTGTCAACCTGTAAAACACCTAATCTTGTTTCATACACCTACTCGTAAGGCAGAACGTTGATGTACCTCTGTTTTAACTGTATTCATATGGCACCAATTCACTTTTGATTCATAGTGGGCGATAAGTGGAGTAAACTGTTATCTGCGAGGCTAATTTACAGTGGAATCCAGGGAGTTTCAAACAGAATTTATTTGTATTACTTTTGAGTGCGACCTTTCTGTAGAGTTCTTCACTTATGTTTTCTTTTGTTTGCCGTTTCTGACTGTTTCACCCTATCAGCGCTCCGTAACGGCGAATGGGTTGAGACCGTCTGGAAGGAATTGCAGGTTGGCGACCTGGTTAAAGTGTGCAACAACCAGGGAATTCCGGCTGATCTTGTTCTGTTGGCTTCCAGTGAACCACAAGCCATGTGTTATATTGAAACTAGCAACTTGGACGGGGAGACTAATTTGAAGCTGCGCCAAGTTAGTAACCTTATTTCTTTCTATCCTGTTTCGAGTTGAACATCATCCATATGTGATCACAGCATCCGCATTCATATGGACTTTCCAGTCAGACTCTTTCGAAAAGAACCACTAGGCTCGTGCTTTGCTATATTTAGAGTTAGTGTATATTCATACCACGGTTGAATTCATCTCCGGCACGCTTTCATGAAGTAGCTGTGTTGACCGCTGCTCCATTGACCTCAAACTTGGTGCGATCGAAATATCTTTCCCGAACGCTCAACCGCTTTCGCTTGTGATTGATGATCGTGCTGCTTGCTTGCGTGTCTGGTAGCGTGTTTCGTACGATAAAAGTGGAAAATGTGGTATATGCTTACTGTGTTATGCATTCGGAATAATTTAACCATTGTCGGTTTACCTGAGATTGTTCCTTTCAGGGTTTGCCGCAGACCGGAAGTCTACTCACGGCAGGTGCCCTGAGTTCGTTTCACGGATGGGTTGAGTGTCAGCTCCCGAGTAGAAAATTAGACGAATTTGTGGGTGCACTGAGAGCACCAGATTCAATGTAAGCCTGTTTTTTCGAGTTTGCTGGTTTGTAAGATTCCGCCTCGGCTGTTCCCAATTGCACAATTTTCTTTCCTTTTTTCCTGTAGCCGCTATCCCCTAAAACCTAACCAATTGCTACTTCGCGGCGCATCACTCAAAAACACCAAATGGATTTTTGGTAAGGGCCCCAATTTGACAGTGATGCTTTTCTACGTTAATATGTGTTCACAATGGGAGCAAATGTCACCACAGGTTTATTCGACTCATGGGTTTGCTCCCTATCAATTGTTTTGCACGCTAACTTTGTTTTGT
Organism: Paragonimus skrjabini miyazakii; assembly: GCA_014338405.1. Lineage (NCBI taxonomy): Eukaryota > Metazoa > Platyhelminthes > Trematoda > Plagiorchiida > Troglotrematidae > Paragonimus > Paragonimus skrjabini miyazakii. The sequence continues at coordinate 145,008 of JTDE01001340.1, read as the reverse complement.
TGGCCACGTTTCTGTTAACTCTTAACGTCTGGAAACGTTTCTTCAATCCGCTTATTTGCGGGGCTGAATTTTGTAATTCTTGTGGGCGATGTATATATTGACATTCACTACGATGTTTCATACGCTTAAACTTCCTTTTCTATGCTTCACTCATCTCAGTAGACCAATTAAAGTGTGCGGAACGGTCACTTATTCTGTTACAACCTTGGGGAGATAATTTGTTTCTGCATGCCCTAAGTTACTTTGCTTAGTTAGAGCAGTTCCTTTTTTCATAGGCCATCATCGTCATCAAAGACAGCAATACACCTATGATTATCACTAATGCTCAACTGCCACACAATCGTGTTGGAAAAAAACAAATACTAACGAAGAAACGAAAAAAAGAAAACAAACGGAGTGGACCTACTTACCAAACAAATATCTATACTCAAACGTTCAGCATCATCAAAGTGTTACGTGTTGTAAACAGACAACCGAGTTATACGTGAACGTAAGGCGTTATCTGCAGGACAGCTTCCTTATGACTTTCATTACCCCTCGTCATTAAGTGCGCTTACTTTACGGAGAACTGAGCCAAACAACGACAACATTCACGCCACTGAGCTCGGTTAGCCGCCATCTCACCTAACGTTTGCGGCCACCGATTCCGTGATTCACGAGGGCTCCATTCCGGGAGATAGATCCGGCTTTCAGTAGTCAGCTCCTTGGTGAACAACCTTATCTCTCTGCGTCAAGTCATAATCTGTCCACCTTGCACTTTACGGCAGTCAGCCACAACATGGACAAAAATTACTGAGTGTGGTCTACGACTAACAGACGTCTTTAGTACATGACATAACCATCCAAATCTGTTAAGGTAAAGATTGAACGGAGGAACCTGCTCGATACTCACTACCAAATAACCTGTCCGAACGTGTCTTTATAGTCGAGAAGTACGGCAACTTTTAGCTGGCGGTACGTTTGAGGTTGTTCCACAATTTTGCAGTGTGAACATTTGATCCTCGTGCAAGACGAAATCCTGCCTATTCTTCTCCAGTGTCCGCCTCCCGACCTGCTGTGAGTCAACAAAGTATGATAGATACCAGAATCCTAGAAGTTACTGAGGTCAAGCTAATCTCCTATGGTTTTTACAAACGCTTGTCACTCCTTTCTTGAACATGAGAACTATTGTCGAGTGACCTCAGTACAGGGGAATGTTCCCTGTCGTCCACACAAGTTGAGATGGCTGAATGAGGGTCCCTACTAACTCCTCCTCACCTCCTTTGAAAAGTGCCGGCACGATGGCATCTGGGCTAACAGACCTATTGTGTTCGAGAACTGAAATGCAACTATGGATCTCTGTTTTAGTGGGTGGTTCTGAATCCGTCGACCAGACTGTTCGTTTACAAGTTTGTGACGGTAGCAGTGAGAACAGGAGGCCGGTTAAATTGACCGTCAGTGTTCCGCCAAACGTCCTCACCTTCTGGACTCATTATGGATGAATGTGCTGTCTGTCTCGCTGATAGACGGACGCCCTGGGCCAGTGTCCCAGATAAGCCTGTGAAGCAAAAGCGGTTTCCATTTCCTTAACTTTCTCTATTAGCCAAGCCTTATGATCAGCGATCCAGTTACGTTTCGGCTTCCTACGGATATCCCTCCTAAAATTGTTATATGGGTTGCCAGGAAAAATGTTCAGCCCAGCTTTTAACAACTCCAAGGATTCTTCTAAGATCCATCGTTTGTTTAACCCTCGAATTGCCGTGCCACATGCTACATTACGTGCTTCATAAATGACCCGTGAGATTTGGGTTTAGCAGCTATTAGGATCTTCGGTGTGAGAAGTTTTAAATTTGCATTTTAGGCTTGACCATTACGTAGGCTTTGCCGACGGCTTGGCCATTTTCCTAACAATCAGCCGTTGCTGTCGATGAGGTCATTGCCAAGTCAAAGTAAGAACAGAACAGCAACGTACGAACGCCTGATCTGAATCCAAATATGTGCTCCAGTATTTCCTGATTGTAGTCCATCCATACCTAACAACTATGTGGTCACTCTAAGGTCGGATGTGATTCGGAGGAGGAGGACGCCAAGTATCACAGTGACGCACATGACGTTTAAAATGAGTGCCGACTAAAAATGGTCTTGCTCCTCGCAAACTTGCAACAGCCACCCACCAGTATCCCAAACTTGTCACTTAAGCGAGACTCCGTTTCGCCAAAGTGCCTGCCTAGCGCGTTATTATCTCCGCCCAGAATGATCACACGAGTTGTATGTCACAGTCTACTTTTAAGCAAGGGATAAGAGAATTCCAAAGTTGGATGGTAGGAGATGAGAGTTATCGTAGCAGTGTCACTACAGTTAGCTTTATCTGTTGTGAGACCTGTGGATCGATTACTAGAAATAGGGTTCGAGAGGGGCCTGAGAGTTAAATTTGATAGGACAGTGGAGAAGGGGTCAATAGTGTAATGTTTTAACATATCCACCCTGTTGGCGACCCGGTTGATACTGTGAGACGGCCGATGCAGTGTGCATTTACTAGTGTTGTGAATATTCATGATTGTGGGCTAAAACACCACCAGGAAGCCCAGATTTAGATAAGTGGACGATTAGAGTTATCAAACAAAGGCTTTAGCTTAAAAGCCTACACTTTAAGGCATCCGTTTAAGGGCAGTATACTAGAACCAGTGCTTAATCTGGAAAAAGACGCCAGCCTTCTTCCAACCCCCAACCTGGAGGATCAGGAGACTGTGGTTCGTCAGACCTCTAGCTGTTGGCCTATCTTACATTAATGATTTTGTCGAAGTGATCATCACACCGCCCGGTTTAGCCCAGAAAAAATTGAGAACGGTAATTATAAACAGTTGGTTCTATTGAGCGTCATTACAGTGATACCCTGGTGTATACCTGCTGATTTGCATGCTGACCGCAAATTGATTATGGATTTCAGCCTGTTAGAGTAGAAGGTGAACTTCCTGTAACTCCAATCACCTGACCCTGTGGTTTAGTGGATAAGCGTACGAAATACCGTTCGGATGCTTACTCATAGGTCGTCGGTACGATTCCCTTCATGTACGCAGTGCCGATGAGATCTGACTCAGTCGAAATAGTTGCTAATGCTTACTGAGACCGGCTGCTTGCATGCTACTTTTGATCCGCACATTACCGATGCGAGCTGTAACAGGAGTATAATTACTGATGAGTAGTGGGAGATTTGGTTAATTTCGAGTTGAACGTCACCCACAATTGATCGCAGCTGTCGCATTCCCCTAGCCTTTAAGGTCGACCCCCTTCGAAAAGAAGCACTCGACTCGAGTTTCGCTCTCATTAAAGCTCGTCAGTAGTGCATATCCTCGCCACTGCCGGGACTAGAACTCCGGCCACGCTGTTTATGAGGCAATCGTGTTTACCACTGTGCCACTGACCTCACATTAGGCACGACCAAATTATCATGTGTGAACGCTCAACCACTTTCGCTTATGAGTACTCATCAGTAATCTAAAATATCGCCTAGCAGGTTTAATGAGATCGGATATTTCAACTTGTCTGAGAAGTCCTAATCGCGGGGTTATCGATTAGAGCTAACAGACAGTAACTGTGTCTCCATTCGAGACGATCGGGCAACCTGATCATTACTCACAAGCGAAAGTAGTTGAGCGTTCACATATGATAACTCGGTCGTGCCTAATGTGAGGTCAGTGGCGCAGTGGTAAACACGGTTGCCTACGATGAGCGAAATGCGAGTTTAGTGCATTTTTTCCGAACGCGGCTGCCTGAAAAGTCATTTTAACATAAACGCAGCTGCGGTAAAATGTGTGGGTGACAGTTGACTGATTGTCACTTAAATCTCCGACTGACCGTCGGTAGTCTCACATTCCATCCGTGAGCGTGTTGGCTAGTGAACGATGAAGTTTAGCCTACTGGTACCATATTTATTGACAAAGTCTGGCGAAATACATTAGGGATTTCTTGTGAAATTGCAGTCGATACGCGAATGCATTGACCATAAAATAAGCCGTATCCGTTCGATCAGCAAGAAAAGGGCAAACAATAACGGAATGTACGTGAATGGAAAATAATGGCTTACATTGTGCAGTATGTGAACTAATCGTGTTAATCAGCTTCACAGTTGTTCAAGGAAGCCGACCCCGTGTGCTCTCAGTTTGAAATTAATCGATATAAACTTAGGTTTTCGTGACTAGCGTCTTGATGATCGTCTGTAAAGTATCTCGTCGGTTTCTTGTTCTTTTCAGGGCGCGACTGTTATATGCAGCACGACGGACGCCCAAAGCTATTAATCACCTTTCCCTTTCTAACGAACCCTCCTAGAGTTACTTGGTACTCATTCAGAATTGTACCTGATCAGCGCTTTTTTCCATGCCATTCACGCATCTCACTTCCGCACAGTATACACACAAATGTACTGACGTATGATTCCTCGATTAGGCTGCAGTCCACACATTTTCCAGTGCTGTAATTATACCATTTTGTTCCATTCCGGCGGAATTATTCTCACGATTTTTGATGCTCGATGAAACCTGCCGAAAACGGCACCCTGTAACCACGTTACTTTGTGGTACATGTGTTCGTATATGTATTGTCACAACACCTCCTCGGCGATTCTTAAGTCTGTTGTGATCATTGAAACATCATAATCTCTCTTACCTCCACGTCAGTTTTTGTTAACCTCAGACGTTGTGCACACCTGTTGCTTTGTTTCTTTTCTTATTTCGTATATAGGTTTGGCCGTCTACACTGGCAAAGAAACAAAAGTCATGCTCAACTCGACCGCACCACCTTTGAAACAGTCTACGGTCGATCGACAGACGAACACTTATGTACGTACCTCTCCCGGTTCTCATTATTATGTGATGAAGTTAGGTTACTGCATACCACACAATCTACGCCACTTTCTCGTCTCCGTTTTAATCAGCTGTGACTTCATTTCACCTTTCTTCTATTCAGATCCTTTTTCTATTCGGCGTACTTTTGTTCCTCACGGTATTCACGTTTGCGGCCAACCTTATTTGGACTCGATACTACGAAGTGGACATGTGGTATTTGGACAGGAAGGGTAGGTCAACATTCGTTGTTTACGTTCTCGATAATCTCCGTTTGATTGTCTTTCCTATGTTCTGTCATAGCCGATTCTTTTACTCTCTTCAGTCACAAACGTAAAACATTGGAATATGTAGGACATGCGAATAGCAACAACGATAGAAACAATCAACGATTGGGTTTACACAAAACAAGGACTGTTATCAGTTTCAGGGCAGACAAACTGCGTCAGTCAACAGTTTATGCACACACAGGACCGGACGGCGAGTGTAAACCCAATCGTTGATTGTTTCTATTGTTGTTGCTATCCGCATGCCCTATATATTCCAATGTTTTACGTTTGTGATTGAAGAGAGTAAACGAATTGTTAACATCTCGCGACGTATGTCTTCTATCGTTACCGGTGAACTGGATCAAGGGAACGCAGTGTTTTAAATAGCCGATTCTGTTAACTGAACTCAACTACTTATGTCACGCTCATGTGTATTACTTATGATTCATCAATGTGTAAGTATTAGAGCCATCAATACGCAGTGATTCCGAATTCCGAATACATATTTCCGTTCATCTCAAAAGTAACATCCTATCTAGCGTTTTCGAAGTCTCCCTAATATTTGTCCCTACCTGATCCGGTGCTTATTTTTCGGATCGTTCACATGGGTGTACTTACTACTCCGTCTCCTACCTTACCTTAGACCTGACTAGATCGGAAAGCTTAGACAGCTATACCTTCTGAGCATGACCTAACAAAAATGCTTGAAACAATTACGACGTGCTCATCTCAAGCGAGCCCATTACTCGTCAGCCGGACTTTCGTAGTTGTGATTTTGAAGGGTAGGTATGATATTTAAAGTCCAAGGGGCTTAAAAATGACCAGTTTCCTGCTTGTTTTCAGACCTTGATTATGCGCCAAGTCATCGTTTATTCTTGCGTGGCATGCCGGATTACACGTAATTGGAACATTGTGTAGTCGCATAGAATTGAACAGCTATGCTGCAGGTAGCCAGTTCTGTCACTGGTGACTCAGGCCATACTGGTTATCTTTGTTTCAACTGTGCTATTTGGAATTTCTCTGTAGCACTTAGATTTTGTGTCCATCCACTGTTCAGAACCGTTCTCATTCATTTCATCGTATTTGGAAATCTATTAATTGTTTTCGAAACTTTCAAGGCAGTTGTTTGCCACATAACAACATTGTCTAAACTGCGGTCTCATCCTAGACAGCAATACATCATTGATGCTTAACTGCTGCACAACCATGAAAACAAGCAAACCCTGTACAGAAAGAGAGAGGAAAAAAGTAGGAAAGAGGAAGGGATCTAACTGCTAGAAATAGCTTCATCTGTATTCAAACATTCAGCTTCATCGTGCCTACACCTTGTAAACTCCTGTAATGCATCTCACATTTAATGGTCGTCGTTGCCTTTAGTCGCAATCAAAGACTTTTTTCGTCACCTTGAACTATGTCTGTTTTTGCTTTGCGATTTACTTTCGATACTTTTGTTCAACTTTGTATTTCTCCCTTTATCCGAGAATTTTGCTACGAGTGTGATCCAAGTTAGGAGTTACATTGATTGTCACTTTTATTGATTTGTTTTTGTGCCACTTAAGCAAATCGCTTTGCTATGAAATATTCCGTTTCAGAGCTCAGACTCGTTGGATGTTGATGTCTGCTGTATCTCGGAAACTAGGATCCAGGACAGTAGTCAACGTATGGAATTAACAGCATCCGCACTGTCTGTCCGATACTGGTTGTACACTTCAGGTAACCCCACAACCGCCGTTACAGGTCAGGCTGGAGTAGGTAGTCCTCAACGGGACGTCGTGTGTACCGCCGGCCAACAATCGTCGTCATCATCATCGTCATCATAACAGCCATGAGCCTGAACAAAAGGTGCTGTGGCTCGGGTCGACGCTCATCCTAGAAGAAAACGTTACTAAGAAGATTGAACATTATTAAAATAAGACTAATCAGACGAATTAGCAATGGTATGGATACAAGTACGCCATTGACTGCGACACATCGCCATCTTGGATAGCGTCTCTAACCAGCGGTTTGAGTGGTCACTAGGACCCCATCCAGGCAGGCGACACCTACCCACTTTGCTTAATGAAACACTCAGGGTCTTCATATTCCGTGACCACGTTGTTGCTTGACCACCACGCGGTTTGACCCAACTGTTGGTGGTCTCAGTATATAATGCCCGGTACGGTAAACGATCAGATGACATACGGAGTGCGTAGCCCAACCATCGCAAGCTGTGTACGATGATTAGTTGACTAGTCGCCGTATTTCTCGACTATAAAGGTGCGTTCCATTCGATGGATCGATCTACAGTTTTAGAGTCGCTTAAACGTAGGGATGTCCGGACCGAGTATGTGAACATATTGTCGGCGCTTTACTCCCACACTTCTGCCCATGTTAGGATTTTTGGTGAACTGTCTGACAGTTTCAACACTATGGGCGGCGTGCCTCAAGGCTGTCTCATTTCATCATTTTTGTTCAATTTCGTTATGGACGAAATAATAGAGGACTGTCTGCGGCACTCACATGATGCTGGTGTGGACCTCCTAGCTGGTAGAAGGCTGACTGATCTTGATTATGCTGGCAACGAGGTGTTGCTGTTGGACACTCTACAAGTAGCACAAACAATACTAGAGGCTATTTCGCGTTCTGCTAAATGTTTCGAAATGCTCTTTGCAGCCTCAAAATGCAAACTGCTTCTCTAAGGTTGCTATGATTACGTAGATTTATTGTTAGATAATGAAGCCGTGGAGGCTGTTGACCGGTTTGTGTGCCTGGGAACCTGCATTAGCGGCGGTGGAGAAGTAGGGAATGGAGTAGATCGCCTATCTCTAAGGCTAAGGCGGTGTTCGATAATCCGGGGCACCTGTGGCGACAAAGAGGTGTCTATCTGAGTCTTAAGGGCCGCATGTATGGGGCGGCAGTAAGAGATGTATTACTTCACGGCAGAGAAGCCTGGCCGCTCAAGATAGAGGACGTGAACAGTCTTCAGGTATTTAGCTATCGATATCTGCGTTCAATCGCTTGTATCGGGTGGCACCAGGGAATGGGCAACGAGGGTGTTAGGAAATGTGTTCGGTAGTGATTGTCAAACGAGTTCTTCTGTTCACTGCTTACACTTGCACATATTTAGATGGTTAAGTTATGTATTAAGGATGCCAGTTAGTCGTTTGTCACATTAAACAGTCTTTGTCAACGCTGCGACCGACTGGCGCAAGGTGCGAAGTAGACAAATAATGACCTGGCGTAGAGAAATGAAGTTTTTCACCAAGAGATTAGCTATTGCAAGTCGGGTTCGTCTCCCGGACTGGGACTCTCGTGACTCACGTAGTCGGTGGCTTGAGACGTTAAGTGAGATAACAGATAATCGAGCTCAGTGGCGTGAACATTGTCATTGTTCGGCCGAATTGTCTGTGAAGTGAATGCACTTAATGACGCAATGAAGTGAAAGCCGTAAGGAAGCCGTCTTGCTGATGACGCCTTATTTTCACATGCACCTCGGTTGTTTGTTTTCAAGGTGTAGGCGCCTTGGTGTTTGTTTGAATATAGACGTAGCTATTTTTAGTAGTTAGGTCCCTTTCCCATCCACTTCTTCCTCTCTCTTTCTATATAGTTTTTTCTTCTTCGTGGTTATGTCGCAGTTACGCATCAGTGTGATCCACTGATGTATTGCTGTCTATGCTGGTATAATAATGACGTTGTATGGACTGATGCCGCTATAACCTGATGGGGATATCTGTCCCGTTGGTATGTTTCGCT
>JTDE01001340.1:121793-136090 GCA_014338405.1 Paragonimus skrjabini miyazakii | reverse complement strand
CTTGTAAGATTTATGTAGGTCCCTGTCTCCCAGCTGTCTAGTTTGGCCTCATTCGAAAAATGTTGTGCGTGCTTGTCGTTGAACGTGGGCTACATATTTCTCCACCATCTGACGATTGTTGTAGGTCGTCCACCTCGTTTTCAATTACAGAATTTCGAATTAAAATCATTTTCTGGCTATTTTCGTCGAAAGACTTATCGTTTAACAGTTACGAAGAATCCGTATCAGCAACTGGTTTATATACTCCACTCCGACTGCTTAATTCATCATATGATAATTGCCGCTCTTCAATTGAATGGGCGGCTATAGGATGTTGCACGAATGCCACTATTGCTTATTTCGTTAACAACTTCGAGGTGAACGTGTCTCATCAACTGTGACACGGATTGTTTAACCCACGAATTCGATCCACAATCTTAGCTTCGTCACTATCAAAGACAGTAGTACATCTGCGCTATTGCTTTCAACCGTAGCTGGAATAAAGTTGAACGGAAAGTAAAAAACTCAACAACTAGAAATAACAAGTATTAAACGTCAGCTCAGTTCTTACATACCAACGTTCCTTGTTCGTGTTTTTCACTCTTCTGTGTCAATTAATTTCTTTTCCACTCCGGCCTCTCTTCCTCGTTCGTTTTCCATCTGTCTATTTCTTGCGCCCCCTTATACCGTCCGCATACGTTTCTCCCCCTCTTCCCTGGATCCAAACCCGATGTATCTGTCCAACCCTCTTCCAGCTGCAGGTGAACCCACACTGCGGACCGTTTTGGACTTTATCACTTACTTAATATTGTTTAATACTATAATCCCGATCAGCCTGTCGGTTATGCTCGAAGTTGTCCGGTTTACGCAAGCACTCTATATAAATTGGGTGAGTCTCGTCGAATGCCGGCTTTCATCGTGCGTGTCTCACCTCTTCCGTTTTCTCCTGTTCTGTTGTGACATTGTTTTCATTCATCTTTCTCCCATTGGTCTCGATGTTGGCTGGCATTCTCATTGTTCTGAGCTGTTTCAGATCTCGTTCCATACTCATTCACAGATGACGGTTTTTTTTATATGATCGTTCACAGTTCGGTTGCATCTACGTGTGCGTGGACACCATTTTGTGCAATTTATCATCTATTCATATCTTTTCTCGTCCCCTCCACCCTCCTCATGCTCCTGCTTCTGTTGGGCTGCCGACGTGCTGATTTGATGCACTGACACATACTCCTCATGTATGTTTGTATATATATATGTATGTGTGTGTTGTCTGCTACCGGGGTATCGTCCACCGACCTGTGAACATACTGGCTGCGTATCTCACGGTTTGCAATCGACTGGCCGATCTCTACGTATGCTGTGCGGCTCACTCATTACTCTTCTGCTTCGTGTTGTGGTTCTTTTTTGTTGTTATGGTTGTTACTGGGGTTTTTGTGTTAATGATCGTTGACTTTTATCTCATACTTGACTAATTTACTCCTGTTTTGTTCTGTTGTTGCGTGCACACACACGTGTGTGTGTGTGTGCATGTGCGTGAGTTCACTTTAACCCGCATGACACGCCTTTCATTCCCAATCTTTTTCCGTTGCACTAATCTTTCCGTAGGCAATCTGGACTTCCGCTACGCTATTAACATGTTGCTCACGGCGTTCATTATGTATCACACTTTTGTGCCCATCAGCTTGCAAGTTAGCCTGGAGGTGGTTCGCTTCATCCAAGCACTGTTCCTGAATTGGGTTAGTACTTGACTTGTTGTCACTGATTGGTACGCAAGTGGCAAGTTGAATGTCTAGGTTCCCTGATTCGGTACACTTTTTTAGTCTGCTTCGTGTGGGTGTCCGTTTTACAACAAGGTGATCATAGAAGACTGGCTTAGTACAGCTCTTTCACATCACGATGTCGAACTGAGCGTATGAAATAGGGGCAATAAAATAAAGAGTGAATACATTGGACAATTGAACGTCTTAGAACGCCTTCATTCATATCTTCAAATAATCGTTATCTCTAGTTGTGGTAGTTTATTTCAATGAAACCATGTTCATAAATGTCGTGATCCCTCAGCACATTTCAAAACACCGATGTGCAACGCGTATCTATGAGATCTTCTTGGAAGAAATAAGTGCGTATTTCGTTTCACTACTCGAATGAGTGAAGAGTCAGAATTTCATTTGGAAATGCAGTTGCAACATTTCACGGGTATACCACTTTCGTTGAAGCCTGTTGGATACATCTGAAAGTTTCGAAGATCCGATCGGATGCTTGGGCCATCACAGATGAACACTGGCTGGCGACAAACTTCAGGATTAGTTAGAAGGACTTCCCTATCTATGTGGAAGAGCATCCGTTTTATGTTCATACTACCCTAACCCATGACTACTGTTTGCTCACGATTGGAGAAGAATCCTTTGATTTCCTCAAGTCCCTTCTTAGCAAAGTCTACAGTTCTTTTTCATCGTGATGCCTAATGAAGAAATTTCCAGAAAAGTGTGTTCACGCGACCTCTTGGCTAGGCGGACATCACGCACATGATTGTTGTTCATCAACGTCAGCTTGAATGCTAAGATCGTGAGTTTTCCAATATATCAGGTTGTCTGTATACAGAAACTAGTTACTAGGAATCAATCCTGGTAGATTATTGAAGTAGGCTGAAAATAATATTGGTACAAGAACTTGGTTTTGGAGCACACTAGCTGTTATAAGAACTGAAGAACTAAGATGAGGATCGGTTTTAATTCTAAGGATTTTGTTATTAAAAATGGTGGTTTTCCCACCACGCCTCTCACTCTAAGCACAATACATTTCTCCTTTCTGTTGAATTGATTTATTTGGGACGCCGTAACGAAATCTAAGATAATGTTACCTGCAATAAAGTCATAATTTATACTTTTTATACCGTCTATGAAGAAGAGCGTGTTGGGAACACATAGCTTGTTAGGCGTGAATCCGTGGTAAGGTTTCGCGGTGAAATTGGAACTAAAAAGATCTTCATCGTAGCACACCCTTGTATCTTGCATGGAATGTGCCTTCAGCTTGTCGGTCGGTACCAAGCAGGAGAGTGATGTTCACCTGATTCATAACTGTGAATTAGCTTGCAGCATATTGGCGTAGTGCCGGTAGTGAAAGGTAGCATAACTACTTTGTGGAATATTCCTGTAACTGTTAAAGATGCTTCCTTCGGCTTTCTTTGGTGAAGAGGCTAGACCTAAAAATCAGGCCATGCGCTTTTATGCGCCAGTTCTTTCGCCTTGGATCGTGCCAGGATGCGTCTGTGACAGATTTTCGGTTCATATGTGGTGTCTGCCTTGAAAAACCCTTCATCCTCCCGGGTGTTTCGGAATGTATTTGCATTTCGGCCACTTGATCGTGAAGGCCGAGGTCACAGTCGATTCGGCGTAGGAGAAGAACGCGGGGGAGTTCGTATTAAACATGTGCGATATATAGGATAAACCTTCCTCATGAATACTCCTTAGTTAATAGCCAGCAATAATGAATGCCACACCATCTTGAAGCCAGCTGAGACGATTCGTGGGTCATCAAAACTGCCCCTAATTAAGTTTCGAATCGGTTACTTCCGATCCGATTGTTGCATACAGTAACGGGGAAATTCGAAAATCAGGCTACTGTAACCGAGAGAATTTGTGATACGGTTTACGTAGTAGCGGTCCTGAGGCCGAGGACGTCCTTTGCCAGCATACTAACATATGGAATCTGTGCGTTCTGTATTATTGCCAGTGATTGAGTCGAATATATCTCTTCAACCTAATTAGCAAGAGTGTATCTACGTCGTTTTTAAAGCTTTATGATCCATCGCCAGTAGATGAAAGTATATTGTTTATAGGATACGTGTCAAAAACGTATTTAATAGTATTACGATCGAAACAAAACTCAAGGGATGACTGGTAGGTACGTCGCACTGGAAAAGGTTAATGGTTATGACGGAATCGCTGCCTAAGACGTTGTTTGTAGATACAATTTGATATGCACTGCCACGTGTCCCCCGCGTTACTTCTTACAGTCAATGCGGTTTCTAGAGTGTGTCAACTAGATTAATGGATCAGTGATCAAATTGTTTCTTATTAGTGCAGTCCCCGCTGTGATACCTAACTCGTTACCCAATCCCAGTGATATTGAATGCACCCGTCCAAACTCACGGTAATGCTCAGTGACCTATCACAATCACGCGTGCTAAGCCGGGAGGACTTGCTTATCCTTAAGATACCTTAGTCAACATTCTAACTGTTAATCAATTTGTTTATTCTCACCAGTTCTAATGCCGAAGCTTTGGTTTTCCTTATCACTTGGGTGAATTGTTTGGTTCTGCTGCCAGCGATTCGTCAATCCCTCTTTTTTAGCGTGTGGTGTTTGCACTATCCTCTGCACGAAGCATGATACAGCTTTCTAATCACATTATCGCACAATCAGTTTGACGATAGAACATCGTTTTGCTTTGGTTATGTATACTCTTGCACGGTATGCTTTTTGACTGTTCGTCTGCCCTAAGAAATTTGAATTCTGCTAAACGTTACGTTTGCAGTTCAGTCCAGCTTACTGTTTTTTCCCTTTTAGTCGTGCTCGGTTCGAATGCCTCCTTGTAAAATAGCAAGACTCAAGTTACTAGCTCGCCTACATTTTTTTGTCGCCAGCACTTTGGCGTCATTATGATTCATGTGGTGGTTTAACTTGCTCATGCGGTGGGACAATTTTTATCTGTCTGTGCACCCTCGTTCTGTTAGTCAACGTCACTTATTACCGCTATCTGCACGCTCACCTACGTTTCAGGATTTGGACATGTATGATCCGGACACAGACACCCCCGCAATGGCGCGTACTTCGAACTTGAACGAAGAACTGGGCCAGGTACGTCGTTTCTGTCTGTGCATGTACCAGAAGGAATTAGACCAGGATGTGTATGAGTGGAGGTCTTTGTTGCGCAACCAGCTGCACCACAAAGGCCTCCACTGATACGCATCCCGGTCTTACCGGTGGATCTGACAAAACTTAACTGTTGCCGGCTTAAATAAACTCTGTCTTGGATGTCCGATTTTTGGGGCAGTGATTTGTTCGAAAGTTTCTCTTAAGTAAGGCATCTCTGAACAATGGTGCTAGCTCAGTACACCGTGGCATCACACGACTGCCGTGGTTTTTGCCTTATTTCTGGTTTAAAGCTGGATGTCGCACGCCCTGTTACTATTGCCACTCATTTATCACGGCAATTTAGTAGTGATCTCATCGCTGTACTGATGTTTCTGCATCATCACCTTGTAGGCATCCATTCGGTAGTTAAGATAACAGCCCCAATTTGCCAGGACGCAGCTAAGTGAGATTGATATCTATGAGTACCATTTTCAAAGACTGAGGTTAGGGATACACTCCCGGATGTTTCCCACTGCCACATATGTTATCGTTAGCAGTTCGATGTTCATTTCCATGCACAAACTAGTTTATTGAGTTATTGAGGGTATTGCAAATGGAATTATCGAAACGTTAGATATCCTGAAGATCACTATTAACTGAAAGAGGTCGGAGAGAATGAAAAGCACGTTGTCCTAATTTTGATGATTGCCAGTATTCTCATATAAGTGATTTCCAAGCGTAAACGTCTAACTGAGATGTTGGCGACTGTAAGGTAAACACACACTGCGCAATTCAATTTTGGGTTTCCTTTAGGATAGTTAGACGGCAGTCATAACGAGACTGGACCTTGACGCGGTGTGACGGCTTGCGCATCTCGATGACCTGTTGGGATAAACTGGACGGTGTGGCCACCACATCGATAGAGTCACTCATGCCAGACAGGCCAATAGGTAGAGGTCTGACAAACCAGTCTCCTGGTCCTCCAGGTTGGGGGTTGGAAGAAGGTTGGCATCTTTTTCCGAAAAATGTTCCAGTTGTGGTATACCGCCACCCATCCGCTGCCTTGCGGTATAGGCTTTTGAGCCAAAGGCTTTGGTTGAGAACACCAATCGTTCTCTTGTCTAAGTCTGGGCGCCCTGGCAATATCTCCGCCCACACACAACTATGAATAGTCACAACACAAGTGATTCCATACTGCATCGGCCGTCTCGCTGTATAGACCGGGTCGTTCTATTTGCTACATACAGCAGGGTGGATAGGCGAGAACATGCTATTGCTGACCCCTCCCCCACTGTCCTAACAAATTTAGTTCTCAGACCCCTCAATTTCTGATAGTTACCCCACAGGTCCCACAACAGATGTAGCCAACCGTAGTAACACAGAGCCTGGAAATTTCATCTCTTGCCATTTAGCATCACGCTTCCCTCATCCCCTTCTTAGACCTAGAATGTGAATTAATATAGGTGCTTTCAACGTTTGCTCGCTAAAACAGATAGGTCAACAGGCCGCTCTCGCACGAACGTTAGACTCATTGCATGTCGATGTCTGCTGTATCCCGGAAACTAGAACCCAGGACAGTAGCCAGCGTTACAGGTGGCGTGGTTCTATTCAAGACTGTCGTTCTTATTGGAGCACGTATTTGAACTAAAATCATGCATTGGTATGTTGTCGTTTTGTTCTTACTTTTGCTGGTCAACGACCCCACCGACAGTAACGATTGGCTTTACCATCGGTAAAGCATAAGTACCAAACTAGCTTAGAAAGCTGCCTTTGTGGTACTCTCTCCGAAGACCCTAGTAGCTGCTGGACACAAATCTCACAAGCTATTCAGAAAGCAGGTACCATAGCATGCGGCATAGGGGTACATAAGTTTAACAAACATTGGACATCAGAGAAATCTCTGGAGTTGTTAAAAGCCAGACGGAAGGTTCCTTCTGGTAGTTCACATAATAAGTCTAGAAGAGATATCCGTAGGAAACTGAAACGTAATCTAAAGGCTGATCGTAAGACTTCGTTGGCGGAAAACGTTCAGGAAATGGAAACCGCTTTTGCTTCAGGGAACACCGGCAAACTCTTTAAGCTGATCCATGCTACTGGTCCCAAGCGATCGTCTGTCAGTGAAGCTATCTGCGAGGCAGATAGCACACTACTCTATAATAAG
This sequence comes from Paragonimus skrjabini miyazakii, assembly GCA_014338405.1. Taxonomy (NCBI): domain Eukaryota; kingdom Metazoa; phylum Platyhelminthes; class Trematoda; order Plagiorchiida; family Troglotrematidae; genus Paragonimus; species Paragonimus skrjabini miyazakii. The sequence continues at coordinate 129,096 of JTDE01001340.1, read as the reverse complement.
TCCAGAATGTTGGAGCGTTGGGCAGAACACTTTGAGGGTCAGTTTAGCTGGCCTCCTGCTTCTACCGTGCTGCTACCACAAACTTCTGATGTAACGCCCTGGTCGGTAGATTTAGAACCACCCACTGAGACTGAGGTTCACAATTGCATCTCGGCTCTCAATCGTAATAAGGCTGCCAGTCCAGATGATCTCGTGTCGGTACTTTTTGAAGAAGGTGTGGAGGTGTTGGTTGAGGCCTGGATTCAGCTGTTTCAACTTGTGTGGATGATGGAGACCATCCCTCCGTGCTGGATTCACGCGATCATAGTTCCTATATTCAAGAAAGGTATCAGGAGCTCTTGCGAAAACCATAGGGGTATTAATTTGACCCCAGTTATTTCTAGAGTTCTGGCATCCGTTATACTCCGTTGACTCACTTCAGTTCGGGAGCTAAACATTAGAGAAGAACAGGCAGGTTTTCGTTCTGGCCGGGGATGTATAGATCATATTTTTACCCTTCGTCAAATTTTGGAGCAGCGTCATGTATACCGCTGGCCGACAATTGCCATATTTCTCGACTATAAAGGTGCGTCCGACTCGGTGGACCGATCTACACTTTTGGAGTCGCTTAAACGCAGGGATGTCCCAACCGAGTATGTGAACATACTGTCGGCGCTGTACTCCCATACTTCGGCTCAGGTTAGGGTTTACGGTGAGCTGTCTGACAGTTTCAACACCAGGAGCGACGTCCCTCAAGGCTGTCCCATTTCATCCATTTTGTTCAATTTCGTCATGGACGAAATAATGGCGGATTGTCTTCGGCAGTCACATGATGCTGGTGTGGACCTCCTAGCTGGTGGAAGGCTGACTGATCTTGATTATGCTGACGATAAGGTGTTGCTGTTTGACAACTTTCAGGCGGCGCAAGCAACGCTGGATGCAATTTCACGTTCTGCTAAGTACTTCGGAATGCTCTTTGCAGCCTCGAAATGCAAAGTGCTTCTGCAAGATTGCTGTGATTACGTAGATTCATTTTTAGATGATGAAGTCATGGAGGTTGTTGACCGGTTTGTTTATCTGGGATGCAGCATCAGCGGCGGCGGAGGTATGGGGAATGAAATAGAGGCGCGTATTTCCAAGGCTAGAACAGTGTTTACTAATCTGATGCAGTTATGGCGACAGATAGGTATCTCTGTGAAACTTAAGGGTCGTGTATATCAGACAACAGTGAGGGCTGTATTACTTTACGGCAGCGAAACATGGCCACTCAGGGTGAAGATGTGAACCATCTTCAGGTGTTTGTCCACTGATTTCTGCGTTCAATCGCTGGTATCGGATGGCACCAACAAGTAAGCAACGAAGATGTTAGGAAGTGTGTTTTATAGTGATTGTCAAACGAGTTCTTTCGTTCAGTCCTTTCACTTGCACAGACAAATTACATCGTTCACGAAGGGGTTGGCTACTGTAGATCGGGTTCATCTCCCGGGTTGGGGCCCTCGCGACTCAGAGAGTCAGTGGCTTGAAACCTTAGGTGAGATGGCGGCTAACCGAACTCAGTGGCGTGAATGTTGTCGTTGTTTGACCGATTTGTTTGTGAAGTGAGTGCACTTAATGACGCGGGGGCAGTGAAAGCCGTGAGGAAGCTGTCTTGCTGATGACGCCTTACTTTTACATGCAGCTCGGTTGTTTGTTTGCAAGGTGTAGGCGCCTTGATGTTGTATGTTTGAATGTAGACGTCGCTGTTTTTAGTGATCTGGTCCCTTCCCTCCCCCTTTTTTCTCCTCTCTTCCTAAACAGGGGTTGTTTCTTTTTCGTTGTTCTGTCGCAGTTAAGCATTAATGCATTGCTGTCTATGATGACGACGATGATGATGTAGGCGACAGTATAGCTATGCATAGATTGACAGTAGTCAGTGTCTTCGAACAGACTTCCTGTTACTAACCCTACTCTGGCGACATGTTCTCTTTATCTAAACCCCATTGAGCACGCGTGGACTTGTTTTGATCGACATAGGAACATACTTAGCTAATGTGATAAAAGTCGCCGTCGCGGAATTTCCAACTTTTGTTAACCGTCTATTTGATGACATGCCGCGACGAGTTGACCTTGTCTGTAGAAGGTGATGAAAGGTAAAGTGCTGTACGCTGACTGCGTTCGTAGGTTTACTCGTCGTGAGCGTACTGACTAATTTCACTCTCATTAGTTGAATGAAACTTAAAAAGATTAGAGAAAATATGAATCTTCAATGTTTAACCGTAGGTTTGATCTAACTGGTAGGGTAGCGTTGTTTAGGCCTTATTGCGCACTTGTAAGGTTGGCGAGTGCATACGTTTTGCCTTTCAAGTGGACCGAGACCAAGACTCAATGTTGAAACATCCGCTTGCCAGATTGTCGTGTGTGTGCCGTGCCACGTAGCCAGTTCATGTGTGTACCAGTGCGCCGATCTGATCATGACCTATATATTTTAGTGATGCAATAGGCTGGTAATGTGGCTTCAAGTTTGTTGGGGTTTCCAGACTCTGAATTGGAATGGTTTACCAGGCTCCCCATAGCATAGTCTCATGGTTGCCCTGTCATATTCCTTTTGATTTCCCCACTCGGAACCACTTGCTCGATTTTGCGACGCCTGGTTACTGCTGTGCCTTGTTGATTTTTACACCGGTGACTATTTGTTGTTGCCACTTTTCCTCTCCATGTTTGATTTGACTACATCCAGCTCAGCTGCCACTTGGTTGCCATTGACCAAGCTGCTTGCTCATCACCTCGCTCAAAACAAAATGGACACTGCACTCAGTAGGTACTCTGTAGCTGGCTATCAACGGTCAGTTTTTATCGGTTACAGCCATCAGGTCGGAAACTAGGTTGAACATAGAACATGATGTTACAACCCTAAGTTACGGCTCGCTCGGAAACCGATATGTTACTGCTGCTCTGATTGTGTCAAATGTGTTTGTAGAGAACTCTCTTCCTGTGCCGTAACTGATTGCCTCCGCATATTACTCCTTGTTCCCTTCTTTTTCACGCCAGGTTCGTTACTTATTCTCGGACAAAACCGGAACACTCACTCGAAATGTGATGGAATTTAAACGTTGTTCAATCGGTGGTGTGATGTACGGGTAAGTTCTCTGTCCTAAAAATGAAGAAAATCACAAGTTTCAATTGAGTTTGGTGTGTTTGTTTGTTTGTGTTTGTTCCATACTGATTTGGCTTCCAAGTGTTTAGGTAATCTCGGACATGGCCTTTCAGAAACAATTTTAAAGTCGAAGACTTCATTCTGATGTACATACTGGGCTGGATAAGTTTTGATTTTTACAACGTTGCCTCGTGCTAACCGGTTTTGTGGCCACAGCCTGATGTAGCTTCTTTCTGCTCAATGTGTCAGTGACGCATCACATAGCCCGCTTAGTAACGACCTCGCCGCATAAACCGATCACCCCCGTGCTCAAGCTTCAGCTGCTACAAATGGGCTGAGACAACTCACAGATTATGAAGTGTTTCGCATGACAGCAAACCCTTTGCTACCTCTGTGTACGTAAAGTGCAACTTTTATATCCATCTTCATGCTCATCATCGTCACGCAACCGTGTGAAAATAAGAGGAAGTGAATTCTATTTGTTGTGGGGTTTGATGCACAAGGACCCTTTGTTTAAACTCAAGCTTTCAATATCAGGATGTCTGCTCCTTGCAACCGTTTGGTGGTGTTGCACGTCAGAACAAGTCGACTTCCACTAAACGGCTCCATGTTGACGGTCATTACCTCACTTTATTAATCTCAGACGGCCACTACATTCTTACCGCTGAATCCGACTGACAACAAGTTCTCTTATCATATACAACCACTGTCGTTGTGAGCTACGATGGCTGTTGACCGAGTGACAAGTCAGGCGTACTCTACCTAACTTACTCGCAATCGTTTCCATTTCTCTGTGCCACGTCATTGTTTGTCCATCTCAAACTTTGCACTAACCGCGTACGACATTAGCCAACCGTTTGTCTGTCTGAGAGACGATTGGTTATCATTCTCAGTATGGGGTCAAACCACTTTAGACTCTACGCCCACAAAGACTGAATAAAGAATCTAGCTTGGCCCTTATCACTAGTGATATGCTTCGTGGTCTCATCGTTGCTTAACTATTTATTATACCGTATGCGTAGGATTGAACGCAAGCATCGATGATTGATTAGATGCTAATGGTTTATAATCCCTACCCTCAGCGTCTACGTTTCGAAGCCGTAAATTATCGCTGATCTCAATGCCAGAAATGATGTCCGTCATCAAAGCTTACTTGCCAATTTGCGTACTTGATTGTCTTTTATGGGGACTTATTGTGGATTAGTTTATTTAAGGTCGTCCATGTACCTGTGAGTTAGTTGGTATCAGTCTTGTAAATAAATACCTATTAGCCGAAGTATAGTTTGGCGTTAGTAATTCCTACTTCTTAACTTAGTCATTAAATCCGCTTCATGTTCCTGGTTTCACATTCCACTATCGATTCTTTCCTTGTTCGCACTCATTTTGTACGGGGGATGCTGGCTGATTCTATCAGCCTGGTATCATGTTACACGTTAAAACTCTAGCTTCTCTCAGCCACCGGCCAGTTGAAAATCGCTCGACCCAGCCGATTATGATTTCTTGTTAATCGATAACTTTCACTCATCAATCGACTTTCTAACTTGCAGCTTTAGTACTTCTCTCTCTTACTCTCAGTCTGTTAAATCAGAATAAGATAAAACTAGGTATAGTTTCGTGTGATCGTTCATTGCCGTAAATAATCCTTTTTGCCTCTGCGATTGACATGCTGACATTTTCTGTCCCTATCATTTCTTTCAGAAACGATACCGCCGATTCCAATGCAATGTCCGACGATGCGTTGTTAGCTCGTCTCAAAACGGGCGACCCTCTAGCTAGAAATTTTTTCATCGTGTTGGCCGTTTGTCACACAGTAGTTCCGGAATGTAACGCTGAACAACCGGATCAGCCTTTGAACTACCAAGCTTCTTCCCCCGGTAAGTTCCTGTACAGCAGGCATCCAGTACTTTGATTGTGTGACTCACTGTGGCGCGACATACTTTTATGCCGTAGATAATCTGTCTTCATAGATGGTGTTTTTGATAAGCATACTTACGTTGTGGTTTTTGGTGGAGCTTCAAGTTGATTTATATAGTTGAGTGTAATACGCAACACCGTGTTACAGTAGTGACGGTACACATTCACAACCTCCATCTTCTGCCTGTAGTAGGTGTTCAAGCCAACTTCTAACCCATTATTCCGTTATTGTAATTAGAGCCACGTTACCTGCAACTTAATCTCAAGAGGATAAAATAACCACTTGCGGGGAGATAACGGGGTTTGAGGTGGATGTTTTCATCACTTCAATGCAATATTCAGCTCCCCATAGATTTACTGCTTGCCGCTGAATTCTTGTTTGGCTCGCCTTGCACGAAGTTATTTGCGTACGGTTTCTTCTCCAGTACAGTCTTATAGCAATTGTTTCTGTTGGTTGTTACTTCCCTTATAACTATTTTGGATGATATATACTCGTTGACCCTTGTTGATCGCCACTCTGGGCTGAGGAATGCTGTGATTCCCACACTTGTGTTTTAGGTGAACAGACTCAGAGTATTCAATAAATGTGACTCAGCTTCGCCATTATTATTATTATTATTATTATTATTATTATTATTATTATTATTATTATTATTATTATTATTATTATTATTATTATGGCGCAAGTCCTTGACCGAAGGCGTATTAATTAATTATTTCCGGGGAAGAATAAATGGGGACCATCACAGAATTACATGTGTGTGTGTGCATACGTAATTTTTGTTGTTGCTTGCTTACATGACAATACCTGTTGGTTCTGTTCTCGTAATTTTTGTTATACTTTCGCTTACTCTTTTTATAATTGCATTCAACTTGTAAAACTCGTTCCTGCATTTCCGATTTTCCATGCCAGATGAGGCAGCTTTAGTCAAAGCTGCTCGGGCGTTGGGTTTTGTGTTCACGACGCGTACACCTACGGGAGTATCCATTGAAGTGGTTAGTGCATTCTAATGCGATTCCATTTGAATGTCAGTTTGAAACTGTTCGTTATTTGTAATTGCTTTTCCAGTCCGAAAGCGCTTTTTCTGCTTGATTGGAAAATCTTGTCACCAGCTCCGTTGATCCTTACAGCTAAGTGCAACAGGCGCAGTCCGCTCGAAATTTTTGCCGGTCCGTTTATTTGAAACGGTTTAATCAGATTAATTCCAAGCGAGGCTATTTTTCACTTCCGTATATTACGTATACTAATTCGTTGATGTATTTTGCTAGGCAGTCTGTTGTTGACCCACTAGATAGGTAAGTTGTCCTATGTCTTGATGGTTACCGGTTGAGACATCTTTCTAATTGCTTCTGTTGAACGAGTTCAAAGGTGGACAAAACAGATCGTGGAACGTTGGTTCCAGAGATTCGGCGTCGATGGACATTAATGTGGTCTTTAGCCTCATAAATATTTTGGCTCTGTTTATTTTTCTCCTTTTACTTGCTTGTAAAATATCTTTGAGGTTATTCACTAACCTTGTTCGTTCGGTGGTTGATGGGCTGTAGACTCCATAGATGACTATCATTTGTTGTTTCGCACGCCTTGCTGTTCTGATAGTTACCATCAGGCCAATGTGGTTAACATATTTGGTTGTTAAACCGTCACTCAGACAGAACTGTACTTCTCTGAGAAGTCGTTGGATGGTATGGTATAACTGAATATCTATCAGACTGTTAAGCGTCTGGTGATCAGGACAGGCGTTACAAGTAAAAACACATCTGTGCTCCGTTGTGACGATCCAGATGGAGTTCCGAGCATGTTAGTTGGTGTATATGATACATGTATAGAACTGTTTCTTCATATCAGATTGGCATCGACACCCTTCAGCTTTATTGAACGATTTTACCGCTATCTGTCATCTTAGAGATGTCACAGTATCACAGACTGCTCCAGAACTTCTTTCCGAATCTTTCTATTTTCATACCTGCAATTTGGAGTTTGCTTAGTGAAGTTCTTCGAGACTGAGGCATTTCAGCTCCTACTTTTTTCATTGCAGGTAACCCGCTTGAGACTGTGGACAGTTTCACATACTTGGGTAGCACTATCTCGTCAGCTTGTAATATTGCTGATGAGATATCAGCGAGGATTGCAAAGGCACGAGTCGCCTTTGCCAAACTGCGTCATCTGTGGTGTCGAAAAGACGTCCGCTTGTCGCTGAAAGGAAGGGTATTTAATGTCTGTGTACGTTCCATCATATGCTGAGACCACCGACAGTTGGGTCAAACCACGTGGTGGTC
>JTDE01001340.1:59666-121483 GCA_014338405.1 Paragonimus skrjabini miyazakii | reverse complement strand
TCAAGCAACAACGTGGTCACAAAATATGAAGACCTTGACTGCTCCATTGAGCAAAGTGGGTAGGTGTCGCCTGCCTGGATGGGGTCCTCGTGATCACTCAGACCGCTGGTTAGAGACGCTATTCGAGATGGCGATGTGTCGCAGTCAATGACGGACTTGTATCCATACCATTTCTAATTCTTCTGCTTAGTCTTATTTTAATAATGTTCAACCTTCTTAGTAACGTTTTCTTCTAGGATATTCCACATCGCTGTTGAGGTGTGCGGCGGTCCGATAATATTCTGCGATCGAGTTGATCGTTCGAAAGTCGTGTGTGCGGTCAAATCAAAAAATTGATTTGTGCTCTATGGTGGATGAAGTTCCAGTGTTCACATGGCCACGTATTCAGCGAATAAAGCAAAGGAAGTCACTACTTCAGTTTTGCAAATATTTTGTTAGTGTAACTGATGGTGATCAGCCAGAAATTCTACTAAGCAAAGAATGACGGAAGAATCACGGGTGCAGGTGCAGACGCATAAACGTTTGTTAGTCGCCCCCCTTGATTGTATAGGTTTGGACTTGGCAATGTGAAGAAAGTAATCGCAGTCAGACAACATTTTGGATGAGGTACGATTTGCATTCTCTAGCCTGTTGAAAAACGATGATTCCATTGAGGCTAAAACGGTGAATGCAACAGACAAAAGGTACATAGTTTTCAGATCTCCAGAAAAGTTTGAACTCTTAAATCGAGGTAAACAACAATGGAGAGCGCATACGTCTACCAAATGGAGGATTTGATTCCGCAAGTTGATGGCTCCAACCGTTTAACGCCGAACTTTTAAAAAAAGTGATTGAAAAACATGTTCAATCCGAAGGGACCACGTCAGTTACAGTGTAATGAAAGACTGTTCTGTTTTCTGTTCTAATGTAGGTTAGCAATCGAATCTAATTGACTTTTTAGGATGTATTCGGTTTCATTTGACCACTTTTATTTGTTCATCAATATATTTGTGAAAAGATAAATTTAAGCCAAATTGATATCGACATCAATTAGCATTACAGTTGGTTGTGTTGTTTGCTTGTTAGCCCAGTTTTCGAAACTCTTCGTCTTAATTATTGAAACTTATCCCACTGTTCAGTGTTCCATTCATTTGTTGAGTGTTCGTCGGTTTGCAGGTCACAGCGCGTAACCTACAAACCTGATTTCCAACCTAACCTGGCAATGTACTTTTTTTTTAAATGACTAGAATGGTGAGGAGTTGCACTATGAAGTGCTCCAGGTGTTGGAATTCACCAGTGTTCGCAAACGCATGGGAGTGGTAGTTCGTGAACCTAGTGGTCGCATTTTGGTTATGGTCAAAGGAGCTGTAAGTTTATTCAACCTTTTGTTGCGTCTCTCCATTCTTTCGTTGTTCTTTCATCTCTCGTGATGCAATGAATCATTGTGCAAAGTGCATGAGGGTTCTTCCTGGTTACTTGTCAGGAATGTTTCATACTAATTCACCCCTTGATCGTACACAGATTCGGTATGGTGTTAACGTTTGTACAGTTGTCCAATATCGCATTATTCGAGCTGTAGGATGTTTTGCTGCTTGCTAGTATACACGTGGGACTCATCTAGAGAGGACCACGTTGCGCGGCGCATATTGCTCTTGAGAGATAGAACGAGCTGCTGCCACGAGTATCTCCTGAACATCTTTCCATATTCTCTAAGTCACGGATATAAAATGTAGACGTTACAATCTGCATGGCATATAGCGAGTTTAATCACCACCACTGGTGGAAAACGGGGCACTTCAAACAGAACGATCATCAGCTCCATCTTCTGGCATTCCCAGTTCTCCTTGGTTTCCGAATGTCTTTTTACCAACCGAAACCAAAGTTTCAGTCAAGGTCCATTTGTTGAAAACTCACAGGGTACTTGGCTCAAATGAAATCTCTTTTGCTCTTTTCAAGATGAGTATCGACTACTGTGGGTCAGTGAATTTGTTTCGAACGACCAAGGTTCCACTCACACCGCTCCCCAATCTCAACAATGTTTATGGTCGGTGTGCGCCAACCAGCGCAGGTGTGGTATGATTTCTTTACTGTCACAACCACGGACTGTACGTAACACTCGAGCAACATATCCTCAAGATGGGTTTTATTTTGGTTGTATCTGTTCTGATTACGTCTTTCTGCTTCTCCAGACGCTGGAGTATCGCTGTGCATGTGGAAGACTGATGGCTGTTGTGTTCCTAGACTTGAGGATTTTCTGATTCAATTGACAGTCATTTTTGCGTTTGCTTAGTGAGAAGGAGTGTGTCCGAGCAGTCTGTTAATATTCTCAAAGCGATCTCCAGTTGGATGACGGACCTCGCCAGGACACTACCATTTATCGCCAACCTTCATGTCAATCGGGATGCGATATGGTTGTCCAACTTCCCGTTTCTTATCTAGTTACGCATTTTATGAAATCTTAGAGAGCGATGCGTTTGCCTCTGAATATGTAAATGTATTCAAAGCCCCAGGCATTTGGCCGACAATGTAAGAGACTTCACGGACCTCTCATGCCATCCATGGATATCATTTCGTCGGGTTTGTTTCAGCTTTCCTTTTGTAAAGTGCAAATTGTTCAGCATCAACAGAACTTCCCGTCCACACTGTTGATACTTGACTGTTGGGGCTGATTTTGACTTTCACCTATTGGCGCCGGTGGAATGTTTGATGAGATCACTAATCGTGTACTGAAAGCTTTCTTGGCGCCCGACACATTGTACTGCCCTTATCACTGACATTACCCTAGGTTTTGTGTGAAGGACCACACATACAACGCAGCCATATAAGCAACTCTCTTTGTAGCTTCAAAATCTACCTAATTTGTGCATAACGTTTTCGCAGAATGTCTTCGAAGGGGAATACTTTTGAAGCACTAGCGTCATGTAAGTGAGAATGCCAAGTGGCTGGCATACTCCGTTAGTCACTCACCGTAGTACGATTGCGTCGAACATATTTCATGTATGTCCATCGGTCGCTTGCCATGTCTTGCCTTCTTTGCGTGTGTTTTATTAGTCTGCAAGGGACAATCTGTTTTGCAGTGCACTACCTGAGTCTGTGACGTCAAGGTAGGGATTTCCAGATTTCCAACGTGAACTCCAAAAAGCATCAGGCACCTCTAGTTCACGACGCTGTCATGCCTCATGGGAAGTCATAATTTATGGCGCTTGTGCTGTGAGTCTCAGTGTTCCGCCAATTGTTTCAACTGGTACAACATTTTAAAAGGCGTTTCCTTGCTTAAGTCTGTTGTGGCACTGATAATGGCTATTTGTTACTAGTTAAATGTCTGCTGTTGGTTGTATCCGTTTGGGACATGAACGAACGTGCACCAGTGTGCTTTCTTTCCTAGCCACTGAAGTATGAAAATCAAATTTTGTGAATTATGTTGCTTTTCTGTAACCTTCACAACTAGTCAACTGTCTAATTGTAATCCCTAAATATAGGGCACGATCGCTCTGGGGGTGCCGCTGAGCTTCCGACTTCCTAATCGCAGGTGCTAAATTACTTTCTAATCTGAGACCAACCTGTGGGCAAAGTCACCGGTAAATTTTTGTCGCGCTTCGTTTTCACCTCGGAAGCCTTTTCGATATAAATTCTGAGTTCGCAACCGATTTCAGACCCAAGTGTTTCCTGATGAGTAGTGGAGGATCTTGGTTTTATATAAACTGGACTTCATCAACAATTGTTTGCAACTGTCGCATTTCCATAGACTTTCCAATTGGCTAATTTCGAAAAGAAACACTAGACTCGAGTTTTGTTCTTGTTAGAGTTCGTCAATAGTTCCTATCCTTGCCACGGTCGGGACTGTGGCTGAGTTTTTACGTATGATGATTCACTCGTGCCTGATCTGAGGTCAGTGGTGCAGTGTTCAACAAACTAGCCCCATAAAAGCGTGGTCGGAGTTGTAGTCCAGGCCGTGGTAAGGATATACAATACTAACGAGCTCTAACAAGATCGAAACCTGAGTCTGGTGCTTCTTTTCGAAAGGGGCCGACTGAACAGTCTATGGGAATGCGATAGTTGCAATCAATTGTGGGTGATGTCCAGTTTATATAAAACCAGCTGATTCTGCTGATTACAGGTCATAGCTTTGTTTTCGGACCATGCCTTCCTTAACTCGTGGTTATTTTCGTTCAGGTGCGATATTTTGTTGAATAGATATCCCACTGCAACGTGCTGCGAAACCAGTCTTGCTTTTTCAACTCATTAAACTGCCTCCACTCGTGAACGTCATCCGTAACGGCACATTAGTGGTGTTGTATGACAAGCAGTTTCGTTGTGAGTAGTATACTACTCACAAGGAGGATATTACCCACAGGCGACATTCAGGAACAGAAGGGCAAGCTCCGGACGCCAGGTAGACGACGGACAAAAAGAGACTACCGTAATAGTGTGTGCGTGCTATGGCAAAAGTTCCACCAATACGAATGACAACGTACTGTTGCCCGGTGTATGTGAATGCATGTCTGACGTGCAAATGAGTGTACGCGTTTAAGGTTTGATTTTTGACACGACCTATACGGGAGTTTGCGCAATAGACGAATTCTCAGGCCAAGCCTCTTTTACGGTTACAACAGTGGTTCTTATTGCTGTTTAATTGCCATGCCACATGAGGATGAGAAATTGTTTTTAAACAGCCATTACGTATGTCGGTCTTCCAGTACTTGCAAAAACACATGTCGGTAACGCAAAGGAAATGTTCGTGACTAAGTCAGAACAGTATATGCAAAGTAGTTGAGACATGTACTAATGCACCCTTTGTTCCGTTATGCATTTTGAGCACGAAACGTCGTGTTGCAAGTCACTTATCGACCATATACCACGCAGCTTTGGATTGTCGTTTGTTGATCTTCGGAATGTTTTAAATGCTCACATTTTGCAAAGACGGAAAGCTCTACTGATTAACCCTCGATAAATGATATTTTGCTTTAAAACAACATTCTTTCAGTTGTTGTTTATTTTGAACTTAGTTTTCACTATCGCTCACGATCCAACTCGATCGATTAAAGCTTGATTTGTTCAGACACAAATCTCATTTATGACTAATGAGGGTGCGTGAAATAAATTTCAGTGTAATTTGTGTCTCTTCATTACCTTACTTACTTTCTCCTTTTTTCTTGTTTGATGGTTTTTCGTGGTCTGCAGCTTAATTCGCTCGACTTCCGATTAGCGTATGTTAGCTGCTATTTGACTAATTTAATCTACTCTGCTTGAGATTCACATGGAACGATTTGTGGTTATGTACGGTTTTGATGAAGCATAATGTCAGAAATGAACTACATCACGTTAATGCGTGGTGTTCTCGTCCCCAGCACTCGCGAATTGTATCCCACTTGCCACTTCTCCGCCTGAATTCGTATCGGCCTTATCAAACGAAGGTGATCACATTCAATATAGTTTCTTCATCTTGCATTCCGTGTCTGAATATCTATCTGTGGAAACAGTCCGAGTTTCTTTTTACCTGTCGCGTTGATTTTTACATCCTCACAGGATACTGCCGTTTTCGAGCGACTGGCTAAAACTAGCCGATTCCGAGAAGCTACGATGCACCATTTGGAGATATTCGCGAAAACCGGTAAGCTTTTTGCTTCCTGTTTTTGATCCTGTTTACGCGTTACACATTGTGAGTGTGCAAGTTGGCCTATCTTGCTAGCTGACAAATTAGCACACGAAGTTAATCGACTCGGTACTTTCATCGTTCATGTTGTGCCCTCAGCTTCGTGACTTAATTTTTTCATTTTATTTCTAATGAATCCCTGACCCGTGCTTGATCGTTCCGCTCACGTGTGTCGCATAGTTTATGTGCACAGCGGCATTCTTGTGGCAGTCATGCTTCACCACGATTGACCATCTAGTTACAAATGGACCATTCCTAATTGAGCTGTTTGTTATGTTTTGTTTCCTCAGGTTTACGAACCTTATGCATTGCATCTGCCGAAGTGTCTAATGCGTTTCACGCGAATTGGGCCGAACAGTATCACGTGGCCAGCACAGCAATTGATAACCGAGAGGAAAAATTAGAGGCGGTTGCTGAACTGATTGAGGGAGTGAGTTGTGTGAGGGGATACATTGCCACTTCTTATCTTTCGCCCCCCATGTGTTTTTGGGCTATATCATCCATCCAGTCATTTGTTTGATTTAATTTTGTTCTTTTTTTCTTAAGAAAAAAAGTGTTCCAACAATGTGTTAAGTACCCATCCAACTTTCTTGACTTTGAGCGTATTGTCACAAACATCAGTAGTACAAACGTATGTTTTATGGATCTCTTACTTTTGCGGTTGTGATTATATAAGACGAGCCTAACCTGATTCCCAAGGAAGATTTTCACTGCAACCAATGACTAAACGTTCATCTGAGTCAACAACTTGGAGTTGGTCATACACTGTTCCAGCCTTGAAGGTGGATTTGCATGACACTGTGGTTTACTCTCGTTTACAGATTTCGCTAACTGACTTGAAGCAGCCATTTTGCTTGTTCATTTAACTCTCCTCTTGGTTGTAATTAATGAATTATGTTACATTCCGACCCTTCTAGTGGATTCCGATGAGATAATCCCCGATAAAATCGTTTGTGATTCTTTCAGGATATTCCAGCAATTGTTAACTCACACTTGACGTTGTAATTGATTGCTATTCAATTGAAATACGCCGTGACCGCCTTCATTTTTATTGGCATTCTCGTGCATCACCCGTGTTCACAATTGAGTTGCACGAATTCCTCCGACAGTTTACCGCTGTCTCTATTAGTAGGAGAATATTCATCATATACAAATTACATGATCAAGTATGAGTGACATTCGTATGTGTGTGTGTGCTACCTTGGCTTGGTGGCCATACGTGTGTGCTGTTTTTATCAGGCGGACTGTGTTGATTACGACTTCGATCTTTCCAGGTTCAGCCATGTCAGACTGACCAAATGGAAGTAGCCAGACACAGTTAAGTTGGGTTCGTTGTGAATGATGTCGGTGTATTGTGTTATGTTTCGATTTGATGTTTGTTCTTGTTTGGTTTGATTTTGTTGTTGTAACTTGTTTGTCTCTGCAGTAGTACTGGTCTTAATGTGCGTTGACTTTATGAGTGTATGGCTCTTGAGCCTGTGCGTAACTAATGCAATTTGGTCGTTGCTCGTGGTCGGTGTTGTTGCGATTGCGTGTGTGTGTGTCACTCGCAGCCTTGCGGTACAGGCTTTTGAGCCAGTGGCTTTGGTTGAGAACCCTAATAGTTCTCCTGTCTAGGTCTGGGTATCCTGGCAGTAACCAAATCTCATACAAGCTGTTTATAAACATAAACCAAATATCATTCTGCATCGGCCGTCTCGCAGGATAGACCGGGTTGCCTTATCCGCTGCACATGGCAGGGTGGATAGGCGAAAATATCCTACTGCCAGTCACTCACCCTCATACTGTCCCCCAATATTAATCACCGTACGGTTAATGCTCACTCAAGTTTCAGTAACCCGACGACCAACTTGAGACAGACCCGGGTACGCAAGACGCTCTGCGATGGGACATGAAATGTGCGCACGCTGCTTGATCGATGCAACCCCACAGGACGGTCGGAACGGCCAACCGCACTGATCGCGATGAAACTGCGTCGCTATAAAATCGCTGTAGCAGCTTTGAATGAGGCAAGGCTTGCAGACCAAGGTGAGTTTCGAGGAGCAGGTGCTTAGTACACCTTCTGCTGGATAGGTTGCCCGGTAGACTGCACTCGACAACACGGTGTCTGCTTTGCAGTTACTAATCGCATCAATGCTTTGATGATAAACGAACTGCACGACGTCAGTCCTCGAATCCTGTTGATACGCATGCGACTCGGCCGAGGTAAATGTGCCACATTTGTTAGTGTTTATGGTTCAAATGCGTCACACTGATAATACAAAAGACGAGTTCTGTGATCAGCTGTCCGCCACAATTTGACCGGTACCAGTGACTGACTGACTGTTTGTTCTGAGTGACTCGAACGCTGGACTTGGGCATGATTTAAAAGCCTAGCCTGGAGTCCACAGACCCCACCGCGTTGGTTCAGTCAACAAGAACGGTGATTGTCTGTTCCGCCTATGTGCTACTCACGTGCTGGCTATGCCGAACACTCGGTTCCAGCTGTAGGCGAGCAGCATCATGGCGTGGACTAACCCACGAAGCGGACATCACTATTTGCTTGATTGCCTGATAGTGCGGCGGCGCGACATTCGTGAAGTACGTATTACGCGAGTGTAGTGCGACGCTCAATGTAGTACCGATCATAGACTGGTTAGGATCCAATTGTTTATTAATGTTTTCAAGCCTGTTTATTGTAGATCATCCGGACGACTGCAAAAGTTGAATGTCAAACGATTGAAGAATTGAGACGAGTGATGCTTTTCAGTCTGCCGTTGCCGCTCGTCTGCAAGACGAGGATATGTGAGGATGTGTGGCAACACCTCACGGAACAGATCATGGCAGCAGTCACCGAAGCGATCGGTGTCAAACGCCAGAAACGTCGGGACTGGTTCGACGACAGCAACCCAAGTATCTCCAACTTGGTACGAGAGAAGAATGTGGCTTTTACCGCTTTCACAATGGACCCAGATAATGAAGGCAAGACAGCGACATTCCGGAATACATGGCCGGACGGCTGATGGAAGAACCGAGGTGAGGGGATACAGGGCTACGCCGATCGCGGACAACAAGGAATTCTACGATTAGCCTAAGGCGATTTTCGTTCCATCCGTTCAGTTTACCAAAGCACTGGTTGACATGGACATCGGCTGTTCGTGCATCCAGCCAGAGGACATCATGAAGGTGTGCCACAAACCCTTTCGTAGCTTGTTAAACTGTCCTGCTACCATTGACTGGGTGACTGTGAACAGCCTGCCGCAAAAGGCCACCAAAATCTTCATTTGCTGTATCCCCGGATTTGCCAGAGGTGCAAAGAGTGAGCGGACGACTGCGGAATGGAAAAGCTACAGGCGACGGTGGATTACCCTTCGAACTTCTGGAAAATGGCGGACTGGCGTTGCAACGCGCTTTGCTCCGGCTAGTTCGCTCCATCTTGGAGCAGGAAGAAATAGCACAATATTTCAATTGTGCTGCGATAGTACCTTTGTTTAAAGGTAAGGGTTGCAAACAGTGCCCTGATAACTATCGGGGCATCAGTCTGCTGAGCTGCGCAAGCAAGGTGATTGCAAGAATCCTCCAGAACCGGCTGAATGCGGATATTTTTGAGACCAATGTTCTCGACAGGAAGTTTGGATTCCGGGTGAGTCGCAGTACGGTCGACCAGGTGTTTGCTGTGCGGCAGCTTCAGGAGGAGTGCTGGGCACGCGACCAGGCCCTGTATGTTCTCTTCGTGAACTTCCCCAAAGCCTTCGATTCCATGAGCCGTTTGGATTGGATATCAACACAGGTAAGACTTTTTTTTCTTTCAGCCTTCTCCGAGTGGAGGTACTGTTTCTGCATGCGCGCCTGAAATTTCCATTAATGGAGACGTTGTCGACAGCTGCGCGCATTTCCTTTACTTGGGTAGCAATTTGTCGACAGATTTTTCCGCGGACCATGAGTTCCGGGCTCGCGTGGAAAAGGCTAGTGCTGCTTTGAACTGTCTTGAAAGACGTGTTTAGAAGAATCACAGCCTGAAGGTATCCGCTAAGCTGTGTGTATACCGTTCAGTGGTGCTGTCTATACCGCTGTACTGGTGTGCAACTTGGACACTGTATCAACGGAACATGGGCGATCTGAGACGTTTCCGTTTGCAATGTCTAAGACGCATCTTGGGTATTCGGTGGTCGGACATGGTTCCAAACGCCGAGATACTGCGGCTAGAGGACGTGGATGAGATGGAAGCCATTCTGCTACTGAATCAGCTTCGTTGGCTAGGTCATGTCCGTTGGATGTGCAATGACCGTATTTCAAAACAGCTGCTTTCCGAACAACTGAAATCTGGTAGGCGAAATCCTCGTGGTCAAAAGCGAAGATACCAGGATGTCATCCAGGCGAGTTATTCGCGTTGTAACATTGATTTTAGATGTTGGGAAGACTTAGCGTTGAACCGGAAGGTCCGGAGAAATATGATCCGGATGGGCGTTCGCAAGTTTAATGAGCAATTATTGCGCGACCGAGAACGAAAGCGCGCGGTACGCAAGAGAACCATCGGTGCCATAGGTCGTGGTGACATGACTGTGGCGTGGCGATGTGTGCGGCCGCGAATGCCGCTGGCCGTTTCTGAGTAGCAGGTCATCAACGTACTCAGTACACCGTCGGCCAAGAGACAACAAGTATGTTAGGGTCAGGTAGGTTGTTTCAGTTACATCGTTCGCGTCAACCAACGACTGCCGTTGTTTGGAACCCACCCGCTCCCATTTTCAGAAACCTGGATGTCTGTGGCCTTCTACCTTTCTTTTTCTTTAGCATTGTTGGCATACTGTATGATGAATTTTTTCGTCTTTTTTCTCCTAGTCCAACCTTGCATTTCGATTTTACTCCATATCCTATCTAGAGTGCACTAACATGTACTCCTATAATGGACTGCTTCTTGCGTTATATTTCCAGTATTTTTCTTCATAGTGTAGACCTTACCATTGCAGTCTCTGTTTATTTTCCGAGAGATAAGGGTTTCCTTTTTTTGTTAGCCATTCGATTGGCTAACTAGTATTGGCCTACTGGACACAAATGCCTTATTCACACATCTACTGATCTTATACCTACGGGTTTACACCGGATACGCGGTGTGTTAGTGGGACCGCGAGTAGTACGTTGCAAGCCACTTGCGGTGATGGTTGAGCGCAGGCGTCCTTTGCTTCGGCCATTGTGTCAGGCTAATCCGAACTGGATTCCGCCAACCATATATATGTGTGTGTTGCCACCCGTTCACATCTGAACGTCATACTAGTCCCTATAGTCTTCAAAGTTCAGGTTTACAGGCGGACTTCATAAGGCATTTATGCAAATCGCTCAGCTAATCGATTAGCCAAATGCGTGCTGGTCACGTGAATTTGCAAAGTGCACGATAAAATGAACACATTAGGGCTTGCGATCCTGTATTCGCTACTTATCGTATACACCTTCCATCCGGTGAAAACCAAATTGAGTTGATAACAGTCTCTGTGAGGTAGTTATTTCCATCCATTAGGTACCATTTTCAATGATTTGGTCTCTTATGACCCCTAACTTCGCCAGCCCTACAGAATATTGATGGTGGATATACGTCTTGTGGAGCGACATAAACGGAGTCGTCATGCGTTTCGGTATGCTAACAGAGTTATGCACGGTCAGATTTGTGTATCCGGTTCACGTTTCCGGGTATTTCGTGTTGGACAGGCAATTGACCATGGACTAGTGTTGATGTTCGGTTTGTTTGCCATTGCACTGTTAAACTGAGTTACTTGATTGAAAAATCACTCTTCCTGGCTGTGATCGACTACAAATCGTAACACACTAAGTCTACAGTAATCTTGGAATGGATCTAATGCGTTAACTGAGCGTCTGTTGACGGCGCATTTGTTGGGATGAGTTTACTGAGGTAAGCGAACAGCTTTCAGGACAATCATTGTTTAGAGCGATGTTCATAGGACAGTCTTCTGGGTTGAATTGGCTTTTGGATTGTAACATATAGTTTGCCGGGTTTCATATCTATCCTGCTGTGTAGGTTCGATGGGTCTGACTATGAGTACGGTCGGTAGTTGGATAAGTGAACGTTACAGATGTACGACTGCTTTTTATCTAGAGGACGTGATTAACGTACATCCTACAGCAAGTTTGTACGAGCAGTCAGTGTTTTTAACAAATTTGATTAATATCTAGTCCAAATCGTTATTTTTTCGTACACTACTGACCCGAGCAGTTATTGATCGGAATGCCCAAATATATTCCTCCGTGATTTCACTGTATTCCTTTCAATCTAAAATAACCATGACGAAATTACAGAGCGAGTTTACGTATGTTGTGCGCTTTTGAAAAATCGGTAATATGTAGGCTGTCAGTTTTATTTCTAGTCTTCTGTGGCATCGTTTCGGACTGCTTCGAATGAGTGTTTTACAGGCAGCAAGCATTTTTCTTTCACTCCTGTTTTAGACCACACTTCAGGTTTACAAGTGAACTGTAGGCAAAATTTTCTGCGCATTTTTCGAGTTAAAGATTTAAAGGTTTCTTCAGTGGGGGTCAGCTCCAGACTGTAAATTGTTCTAAAACCTTCACTCCATAAAGAGCTAACCAAATTTGGCGTTGGTTTCATAATACCATTCTCACTCTTTCTGTCAACCTACTGATGAGCTTCGTGTAACGCCTTCTGCGCAATTGTCGATAATTTTTGATCAAACACTTGTAGTTCTATTAGATGCCGGTCAGGTGATTAGCCGCTTATGACATTCTGCTAAGACACTTAGACGTCCTGTGTTTTATTACCCTTTTAGTAGACGTGCAGTCTGTTATGTAGTGGCGTACGGCACTTTTTGGCTTATGCACCAGAATGATTATACGGATGCAAGAAATCTTCCTAGCTGTGTCAAGTCACTGCCTCGTGGCATGTTGAGAAGCATGAAAGTGCGGATCGGCCTATCCATCGCGTAGGCGTTACTTACAAATCGATGCGCCCGCGGTAAGCAGCCAATCGCAGCTAGGCAAGTGATTTTTTGGCGGCTGTGGTTCTTCTTTCGCTGACAAAGTGCGTTGGCCTTGTGCACGTGAAACATACACTATCCGTCCCGACACTTCTGTCGATGTCATTTCTGGCATATTGTTGGTTACGACAAAATGCAGTAGTCCTCCCAAGAAGTAGATCTATATTAAACAAACCACTTCTGTTCAGTCTCATGCAGATTCGATTGTACTCTAGAACCCTAGACAGAACCGCAGCCTACAATGTTGGTCTTGCTGTGGTTCATCCCCTCCTGGACAGCTCACCGCATGTAACGCCGCAGTTTTTTTCTCATCGAATTATAGAATCCAGTCGGCGGGAGGCGGCTGATCTGATCATTTTGCAGCGTCCAGAGTTGTCCAGTGTCTGCAGCATCATAACAGCCCGTTTTCGGCATACTGATGTCACGCCCTAACATACAAATCATTGGTGGGTTACAGACATCACCTGATCCCCATCCTATTAAGTTGTCTGTAGCCTGTGTTGGTATACGGTGCTTTGATCCCGTTTACCCGAAGATGGTCCGTGATTACTGCCTTTCAAATCCCTGGTAATCTTGACGTAGCGCCCATGGAAATTGCACCATGTGCAACTCCCGTTTCATCCATTATGTGCTAAATGAGTGCGTTATGGAACTGTACCACACGGGCTATTCATTTATCCCATCCAGTGGTACAAACAGAGGATATACTGAAGTTGATACGGGACGGGTTTATTATGTGCATACACCTACCAGTATTCCTTACTTTCGAAAAGATCACGATAGATCAAACATTGTGGAAGTTTGTTTCTCAAATTAGTGTCAGCAGGACTCGGGTGTTGATTACCATGAAGTGCGTGGACAAGATTGAAGTACTGTTAAACGGAAGTGGTGCAATTGGGATAAAGCTAATTACTTGGGAGCAGTGCTCATTAACCGACATAAATGCGCGGCTGGCTGTTTGGGTTACTCGTACGCAAACTAAGGTTGCTTCTAGGATCCAGCCGGTTAGTTTATTGGAGTCAGTGCAGTACACAGGTAAGCTGTGTTTCCGTGCTGTAAACAACAGCACTGACCTTTTCAGATGCTATGCATAACGTGCGAAAATCAACTGTACAATATTAATCGTTATAGATGTACCGTACACATGGTTGTGACGAACCTTTTTTCAGGATATAATATGCTTCCCGCTGGTATCTTTTACGTCGTCAATGCGTGGGGTGGGTTGTTCCCCAAAAGAGGCTACTTTTGGTCGGGTCTCGTCAGTAGTCTCCTTAGTTTGAGAGTACTGGTAATAGTCTGCCAAAATTCATTGCTCTGCAAACGGTATAATGACGGAGGTTGGCAAAAAATCTGATTGCCTCCATTGTTTTCTCGCCAGCCATGCGTTTTTTCAAAACCTAGAAAGAAGGTCGTAGTTTTAACGACGGGTGTGTGAAATATCCTATCCACACAGTTGCTTTCATGCGCCTGGATATATGGCATATCAGAAAACGCACTTCAACCAGTGCGGCGGCGAGTTTACTGCTTATAATCTTGTACGTGCGGTCAGTTTTGAACGCTGCTTCGGTTTTGTGGGTCACGTTGATTGACACTTCGGCCTCGCCAGGCATCACTATATCATCTGGACTGATGTAGAGCATCTAGATAGCGATAGTTGTATGTTGCACCGTTAAACATCTGGATGTTTTCTTTCGATGAACTGTGACCTCTAATGTTCAGTTAACCTGCCTGTCCTAATATAACTTGTCCACCGTTATACAAAATTAAAATAAACTGGAAAAGCAAGCTAACACAAACGGTACTATTTACTGCAGTGCTGTGTTGTAGGAACAAACCTGTATTCAGAATCCTCTTCTTATGCTGAACAATTTTGTTATGCGCCTTTGTATCTTAAATCAGTCATTTGTCTTATTCTGTAAACTTTCTAACGAAACGGTCATTTCGTTCTAAACGAGATTTTATAATAGCTTTCATTCCTCCTAGACTTTTGAACCAGAAACTCGTGTTCACGCTGCTGCGCAGCTTAAAGAACAGAAGTGTGTTATGATAGCTCAAGTTAATTGTTACAGCGACAAATCTAGAACGAGGCTGATTGCTGAAACTCATCACAGCGTACTTAGAAGTTACTCTATACCTCAGTACTGAAACTGTGGCACACTTGCCGCTTTATAGAGTCTTACTTGTGTAAAGTGTTTAGAATTCATATGTGCATACCGTCTCTGTAAGCATCATGTACCGTTGTGCTGACAAATTGACGCACGGAGCTAAAATTGGGGCATTCTGACCAAAATGTGTTTCGATTACGACAATGTTGTGTGTATGTTTGTGTGCAGTTTTATCGCATCATGTCCTCTCTGTCATGTTTCTAATCGTCCAGAATTTGCAGCTGCTGGGCGCGACCGCTATTGAGGACAAGTTGCAGCATGGTGTGTCCGAAACAATCTCGAACCTGTTAAGGGCGGGTATCTTTATATGGATACTAATCGGCGAAAAAACAAGAGACAGCAATCAATATCGGTGAGTACAATGTGTGCTTTCGTGTTCCTTATTGAATTGCAACTTGCGGTGGTTGAATGTTATTTGCATGAATTGGGGTGAACGTTTTAGTGTTAACGGTTTGGCTGTCTGAAGATATTAGGTCCTAAAGTCAGTCTAATGACTCTAATTCCCACTAGCAATCGTTTGATCGTCGTTTTAATCCTGGATTACCTTCTGTGGTAATGCACCAGACATGTAACGTCCATGAGCAGTATCTCCAGGAGACTGATGACTATACTGCTAATTGTACTGATAGCAGTCCAGTTATTTGTTACTGGATTGTGTTCACATTATCTGAAGTTGTTCTCATTGGATCGTAATTTTCATACGACGACTTATGTGTTTAAACGTTATTCTATGTTTGTACACAACCTGCACCACTTATCTAGCCGTAGACCGTAGTGCTACAGCAATATAACTCGCTGTAGAGCTAACAGTCTGATAGTACCATTCAGCTTCTATGTCTGTTTATTTCATGACAACGACGCGTTGTGGTGTAAATACGGAACACTGATTCTGCTTTATTATCCGATCGTCGTTGTCTCTGCAGTCTTAGTATACTTTGTAGACCCCACTATATAGCAATGTCTTATTTGCAACTGCAAAGGGTTCTAATGGCCTGGTGGTTAGAACGTTGAACTTGATGCACTAGAATGGTATTCTTTGTCATCTTATCTTTTAATGTATGCAGATTGGTATTGTTGCCCTGTCACGTAGTGGACAAGAACTTAGAGCTTACTGTAACTGCTACAACCCGGGAAAGTAACGGATTGATAAATGATTATAGTCAATCCGTCTAAACACAAAGGAGTTTCGTATGATAAAGTCTCTGCGATTTTCTATAGTTTTGTGAACTACTTCGAATGTGCTGAACGTGATGTCTTTGTGCAGTACGTGCCGTAACGTATGCCTGCTATTAAGTATGTGGCCAAATGGTTTCGAGGACAGACACGGTAACTTTTCGGGTAATTGTGTTTGATACTCACACTATTGATCGTTTTGTAGGTTGCTTGGACGGTTAAAAACGTGCCGAATTCATGTAAAAGTTATCACTTTTCTGTTAACTAGGTCTTCCCTGTTTGGACATAATAATTTTGTTACATTCTAACTATGTATGATCTGTCTTTCTTGCCTGATTCTAGTAGTTTCTAGGTCGTTTGACTGGACTACATGTTTGCAAGTTTCGGGCTGTGTTACTCGGATTTCAGACCAGGCTGACCGTTATCTTCGAGTTTGTAGTCTAAACGATATACCAACATTGGCACGTTAATCGACTTAGTTTGGTTTGTGTTACTGAATTTTGTGCAGTTTGTTTATGAATATCTCGTGATTGATGATACACAGTTTGTTTAGACATCCCGCGTTGTGTTTGCTGAGATGGACGTTGAGATCTCAGAGTCACCAGATTACTCACACTTAGATTGGAACGTAGAATTAGCAACGGCCTAAACCCCAGTCCCCAACTTTGGCTGAAGCAAGAATGCAAGTATCAACTTGTTTACGGTTTTGTAAAAAGTCCTGTGCTGAATGTGTACCTTATTCGAGTCTCTTACATCTTTTCAATATGGGAATGAGGCCCGTTTAAACTGCTGCTAAAATGAATTAACTGACATGACTGGGTCCCATGGAGTTCCCCTCTTGCCTGGATATGTCGTGCCGCCTCTTTGTCTACACTCTTTCTCCCAATGCAGTTGTTTAAGGCGCTCCCTCTGTATATCTCCTGCGTCAATTTTGTATTTCCCGTGTCCATTATGGTCAACAGACTTTTAAATTACCGAACTTTTCAACCGTGGCTTTGAACATGAAGTTGTCAATTGTGCCCGTTTGCCTTCTATCTGGCTAAATCGAATATAACTTTTCCATGTTATCGATGTTTGGCATTACTTGTGGGTAACGATGTGCAGCATGACAGTGTGTTACGGCCTTTGTCATGATTATGCCTGTTCGCTCTCTGATAATTTTGAACAGTTTGATTATCCTCTTCACGGTTTTTGGCAAACGCATACCCAGTCGCAGTGCATGTCTTGTCGTGTTCTGTGCATGAACTCACGTACAGCTGAAAGTTGTTTTTTGATTTTGTGAGACATTCGACAAACTGGACGCTAATGGGTTCCGAGTGTTCACACACTGTCTTCGAGTTGGACAGACAGTGATCCTTTTCAGGTGCAGTTCCCGTGTTCTTCCACTTATGTACTGTCACCTTACTGACAGATAGGCGGTTTGGAAGACGTAGGCCAAATTAACTTTCTATTTGTATGTCTTATTTGTTTAATGGAACTTTGCTGCAAGGATGGATTGTGGTGGCTGAAAGATCAATATCATAGTGTTCCAACCGTGCCGTATTGTTACCTTTTTCTGCATTAACGTTATCAACACCACTCTGTCCACAGTATATCTGAGTTCATACAAGCCAATTTTGTTTCATATCTTTGCGATAGTAACTGTGTCACACTTTAACCTTTTGTCTCGTTCGTGTGCTCATATCCGGTCGATTGTGTGAACTGTCGCCATGTTTCATCTCCAGGTGGAATATCGTGGCCTAAGCGGATTTCGGGTGCAATGCGGTCTCACTTGTGCGTATGTATGTAGACGTATCGTTTACTCGCATGTGTCCTGATCCGAATACGCATCATTGCGATCGTCATAACACCACACGTTCATTCGTTGTGTTGACCTCGTTTGCATATGCTCTACAGCAACTGTACGTCGATTTCTCCATTGACTAACTCCGTTGGTTTATTCAAGCATTTCGGCGTTTGCCAGGCTTAACACGCTCAGCTGCATCTATTTTGATGACATATTCATTGTTTTCATTCGCAGACATATTGCTTACCAACAAATTGTTGCTTTTCTGCTACCTTTCCTGAATGATAAATTCTACCTTTCGTCTGAGATATTCGCCATCAGCTCGTTAGTTTCTTAGACGAGTGAACCGTTCTGTTTGCCCACTGGTAAACTGTTATCTTGATTATATCTACTGTCGTTAGCTTCAAATTCCGTAACCGGCTGGCTCGATTTCAGGTCGTTCTTCAGTTCATTGGGCTTATGGACAGTGTGGTTTTTTGTCACCTTTTATTTCTGCATAGCATTACTGATGGTCTTCTTAAGATGACACTCTATTTAGATTAACAATGTAAATACACATATTTTATGCTGGTCAACCTCAAAGCAACACTCAATCGTGACCGGTTTCGTATTTTTTTGGATTCATCCTTTAGACCTAATTTGAATGAAATTCGAACGGTCAACGTTCGTATTAGGAGTCGAAGCCTTTGTTTATTTGGTCCCTACTCATGTGAACATCTCTTATGTCAGTTGTAATGCTGTTGGTTGTAGTTGAGTACCGAGGGTAGTCATCATGGCGCATTTATACCGTAACGACTTATTGCCGTTAAAGTTGTATCCATTGTAAACGGACTACCGAACATAGACAGACTGAATGTCGTCACTTCACTCACCAGGTATTCCTGGGTTTCTTGTTATTTCGTTCGTATACACGCACTTTTACAGTGGCGGTGATTAGTGGGTTTCATCCCGTCTCTAGGTGATACTTCACTGAGCGAGCTCCCCGTTACCTCCTCGTCGTCTCAGCCAATTCGCACACTATCTAACGTGTATCGGTGGACCAACCCGTGCGCACACATTGTCTATCTCGTCCGCCTCCTCGCTGTTTACTTGTGCTGTGACAAAATGTCCCACTTCTCGGTCAGTTCGTTTCTCACTTGTGCATCTCACAGCTGTGTCCACTAATAACAACAGATGAGCACAACTGTCTCCACCTACTCGTCTGGTCTAACTAGAGGCAGTTCGTTGTAGTTTTGCTTTTTGAGACCTTGTTCATACGGATAATCCTCGTGCTCCTTCAGCTGCCTGTTTGCACTGTATGTGGACTCAGAGGCTCGAATTGATTAATGAAGTTTGGAGTGAGCGTCGTTTGGCATTACCGTTAATGTTTTCGTTCGTTATCGTACCGATGGACATTATGTTGACTTTTGCTGAGGTTCTAGTTTGTACATCGCCGGGCGTCCGTTGCCATCCGGCATATTAGTCCCTGTGTGGACTGAGTGATACTGCCAGGCTATGTGACAAGAGATTTTCATATGCTTCGAAAACCAGGAATGTCTTACGACTTCAGCTGTTTGATAATTCATGAGAGTATGATGTTCCCCTCTTTTTATTCTCCTTCTGTCTAGGTTTCACCAAGCACAGTGCATTTTGTGAAGCATTGAACCCACACTTCAAAGTTTTTATCATCGTGTTTTTCCTGCTCGTGAAATTCGGCTTCCAAACTTCCAGTACCGATTCTCACATCGTTGCTCATTTTCCACGTAGATTCCGTCTATCTTTGGAAAGGTTTATAATCCACAAGGCAGGAGGTCAGGCGACCAGGGCGTGCACTCGACGGACTTGATTTAATGATCGACGAAGAATCGACTTGTGCGCAAGCACGGTGCATATAATAGCAACATTAATCCGTTTTGAGATAACTCTTAGTGAGACTAGGAAAAACATCAAGTAGACCCACGTCATTTTTACCAAGCAGACATCGCAATCTGGCCTTCTTCTAGGTTGACCATAGCGTTGCTTTCTTTTCGAGAGGAAAACTTACTATCATCACTTCTCCCGTTTGACGTGGGGCGCTTGCACTTCTGTTGGGACGGCGCTCAAACAGTTGATCATTCCGGGCTGTGGGAGTTTATCTGGGATAGCACATGTGTACCTATGGCTTATCATCAACTACAAGTTGAGTGGACTTATCCTTCTCGAAGTCTGGAACAGATATTCGAATAATTTTGACCCGGCGTTGTCTTTTATCATCAATCAGTCCACGGGAGACCCACCCAGCAAATGTTTTAATGAGAACAAGTTAGGTGCGTGCGTGTCAATACGGATATTCAGAAGAATACAAGCGTTATTGATAGACTGCAGCCTTGTCTTTTCCACTATCGTGTCTTACTGTATCGTAGTTCTGGCGTCGTGCACAGTCGCTTTGGGTTCAGAATATGTTTGGTGGGGACATTCGTCCGACACAACTTGGTTATAAGTAGAACTCCGCAATTTTGCTTCATAAATTCAGTCCTATATGTTGATCTATATCCAAGAGTTACATATCACTTGCATCCTCCTCCGTCGTCGTGGTTTAAACTAACAAATATCACCATTATGTTTAGCGATAGAATGAGACGAACTCTATATTCGGTCTTCGGCTAAACCTTTTTGAAGCTCGTATACTCACTAAGTGATTTGTTTATTGATGGAAAATCTCTCATTCACATCGTCTTATCAGGTTGGTATCCATGTAGTTGCTTAAACTAGATCCCTTTGTTTCGATTGGCTTCTAAGTCTACCGTTTTCTTTCTTCTTATTGATGATGTTTGATATGTTGTTTGATATTCAACATCTTGGACTTTCTTGTGGATCGTTTATTCCATTTGCGCACTATGTCGTGAGCAATCTGTCTTTGTGATACCTGGCCCCATTTTGTTGTGTCTGACCGTCGTCAGCAGACGTAAATGGGATTGCATACTTTCCGAATCAACCTAAATACTATCCGGCCTTCTGTGAACATTGGGCTTGATGGATTTTCTCATGATGAGTGTTTTCTTGTCGATAACTTCCATTATTGTTAAAAAGTCATCATTGTTTAAACAAAATGCCCTATTGGTAACGTAAAATCTGATCCCATTTTGACTTACAAAGTTACCAAAACCCATACTGCAGGATCACTCACAGTTGCCTGTGCCTGAACCCTTTGTCTTTTTATCAGTAGGCACCCTCATTACAACTGAGCTCAACCTTGAATGCGAGGTTGGGCTTCAACAATGAGATACGCGTGCATTTGGGCGTTTAGTTATTTATGTTCATCCATTGAGAATGTGACAACTTTGAGTATATATTTGTTTATTGAGTTGTATCCTGCTAGATGGCGTTCCCAAATCAAGACTCCTTCATCAGGGAGTGTGTCACTAAACAGTAGCTGGATGACTCAGA
The DNA here is from genome assembly GCA_014338405.1 of Paragonimus skrjabini miyazakii. Lineage (NCBI taxonomy): Eukaryota > Metazoa > Platyhelminthes > Trematoda > Plagiorchiida > Troglotrematidae > Paragonimus > Paragonimus skrjabini miyazakii. Next base: position 100,345 of record JTDE01001340.1, on the reverse strand, counting down.
GTAACTTTGTTCTGGAATAAACTCCTGTTTTAACGTGGATCTACAAGAGATTGTGGAATGCCAACTCTGTCTCCAATAATGCTGGTGTTTTAACAGTTCCACTATAGTGCAATAGTCCAGTCTCATAATGGTTACTGTTCTCTATAAGGTATGTCTTGCCCCGTGTTTGTCGAATACTTTCATCCTTCATCTAATCCATAGGTTATTCGTGTCGTTTGCTCAACCAAGATCTTGAGCTGGTGACTCTGAACACGGAAACGTTGGATCAGACGAGAACTCAGCTTTGTGATTTAGTGGAGGATTTTGGCGATAATCTGCGGGCAGAAAATTCCGTTGCTCTTATCGTAGATGGCCACGTGAGTTCATTTCTGCCCCTGTCACATTGATGGATGACAATATCGAGTTGTCCTTTCTAGTTACGTTTTTCTTGGAGTAAGCCAAGTACAAACATTCTTGTCAACAAAACAAATCACTTAATGCGCCTGTTTGCTTTTTTCCAGTCTTTAGAATTTGCACTATCCTGCGAATGTCGAAAGGATTTTCTGGACGTGGCGTTATCTTGTAAATCCGTCATTTGTTGTAGGTATGTCTATCTTTTTCTCTCCTCACAGTTCACTTCTCTTGTTTTGTGTTTGGTACTGCCCGCTTTGCAGGTGATCCTACTTTCGTGGTTTATGTTATATTTATAAGGTTGACCGCACTAGTGTCCGCACTGGTCTGTCAGGGTGACTGACCCTCGAGGTTACTCTCGCATGCATTTCGTTACGAGTGGCCTACGGCACATCACTTGTTTCGACCATACCTCATTTGTTACAAACCTGAATGAGTGTAACAGGTTTGAAATCTGGCCGGCTTTTTCAGTGGTCAGTTTCGTTGAATTCTGCACCATTCTCCCGACATAAGGGTTCACATAAGTGTCATCTAAGCACTCAACTGGGTTCGTTTGTAAACTGTCCTCAAATTGCTCAATCGTTTTTACCGCTTGTTAACTTTAGTCGATAATCTAGACGTAAACACTTCTCACTCAAGCCCACATTTCGGATTTCATCCATCTTGTTGAGCAGTATTTTTGGTTACTGAGGCGTCATTCACGCTTTACATAACCTAGTTTGAGCACTTCCCTTGACTGCTCACAATTTGTGCAGTCGGGTAGACGTTTCAACCGGTTTTTTTCTGAAGAAAACAGACTCGAATTTCTCCTGTTTTTTGATGCTATCCGTAGGGAATATTTTTGCTATGATTCGGGGGCAAACTGATCACTGTATCTCTACTCAAGAAGTGTGGACAACCTGAGCAGTACAACAGTTCATTCAGTATAGCCAGCGGTGCAGTGTTCAACGCGGTTGCCTCATGAGCACGTTCGCTGGAGTCCATCTACAGATCCTGGCAAACAGAAGTGACACTCACATTTAGCGATTCTTTTCGTAAGGTGGTGACTAAAAAATCCACCTGAGTGTGACAGTTGTGATCGACTGTAGACTATGTTCAACCTAAAGGTATATTCGTTTGGTGATTTCCGGTTAGTTCTTCAACTGAAGGGATCACCAGAAATGGACGAATTCATTTTAATCCTTTCATTTTCTAGCTGCGATTATGAAAACCACTCATTCACGATTTAAAAAGATGTCCTATCGAGAGAATGAGCGGCATGGACTTGTTACTCCACTGTATTACTCTTATTTCGCCAGTACATTCATCATCACTGTTGATAATGTTAATATTTAGTTACGTTCCTTAATAAATAAATGTTTCAATTAACAGAACTACTGTGCAGAGTGTAGGACCTCATCAATCCTATAGAAAGGCTAGATCCCGATGCGGTGTGACGGTCTGCGAATCTCGGTGACCTACTGGACGGTATGCTGATTACACCGACAAATTCTGACAAACTACAGTCTCCTCGTCTTTCAAGTTTAGAGTTTGAGGAAGACTAACATCGTTTTCAGGAAAAAATGATACGATTTTCAGTGTACTACCGGGATGCGGGCTTTTGAGTCAGAGATTGAGATGACTAGGCGTTTTGACAATGCCTCAATTTTCGTACAACCACGGGTACAAACAACACTACAAATACCGTACTGCATCTGCCATCTTGTGGTGTAAACCGGGTCGTTCTATCTGCTGCATATAGCAGGGTGGATGAACGAAAATGTGTTGGTGCCACCCCTTGTTCCACTTTTTTATTCAGTGTATCTCCCAGGCCCCTGGCCTTTATTTCTAGTAATCATTTAGCAGGTCCCACAGCGGATATAGCCAGCCATGGTAGTATATTCGTAATGTTTTATGTCCTATCATTAGTCTCCAGTTTCCATCATCGCCCGGTCGAACCTAGATCGAGAGTTAATGTAGGTGCTGTCAAGGTTCGCATTCTGAACCAGGTAGGTTACCAGACCGCCTTCGCTTGGACGTTAGATTCATTAAAAGTAGACGTCTGCTGCCTTTCAGATACATGACTCCAACACAGTCAGCGTGTGGAACTGACATCACCCCTACCACCTACCTGTTACTCATTGTACACTTTGCTTGACTCAGTCACCGCCGCATTGGCCGCAGCCGCACTGGTACGTTGGATTCTCATTAGCGATAGACTTTGATGCTGTCTGCTGGACAGATTCCGCTGAGGTCAGCTGTGGAAAACAAGTCTTCATAAATATTTTCATTGTATCTGCTTGTGCTCCAGCTGACTTCAGCGACATCCTGGACGAGAATGTGTCGATCACAGTTTCGTTCTTTGATAAAATCTGAAGCAGTCTTATGCTTACCGCTGGTCAACAATGACCGTTTTTCTCCACTGTGAAGGTGTATTCGACCTAATGGTTCTATCTCGACTTTAAGAGTCGCTTGAACATGAGAGCATGTCGAACGGATATTTGAACATATTGTCGGTGCTTTATTCGTGAGCTTCGGCTCAGTTTAGGGTCTTCGGTGAACTGTCTGACAGTTTTGGCACTCAGAGAGGCGTATACACAAACTGTGCACTTTCACCATTTTGTCTTAGACGAATTAGTGGAATAATGTCTGTGACACTCATAATGTTGGCGCTTGTTTCAGTTTGGAGATACATGTTTATGCAACTGCCAGATGATAACTTCACTAAATGAAGCTTGGTAGTTTGCTGCTCAGCACAGCATTGAGGGTTTCTAAAGGTGCTCACACGCCTGCTTCTTGAAATCAGCTTGCATTTTTATTATTGCTTCAACTTTCGTCTCAATTGAGTTGAACTTTTTATTGAACGTACACAATGAATATCCGCGTTTCCTTTTATGTAGGCTGACCTAAGTATTTGTGCAATAGTATTTTCAGCCTTCTTCCGCAACAATGCGATTGATTGGATTTATTAACAAGTTTTGAATGGACTGCACTTTACACAGTTGCAAAGCATATAAACACGTTAACAGTTTCGTCATGCTACAAGACAAACTAACACAAACAACACGTACATGTCACACTGACTAGGTCAAATCCATTGCCCGCTCAAAACACCGACGACGTTGTGTGACAAATATGCAAGTATATTGTACGCAGCAAATTGATCATTAACACTTAAAAAGTGGCGAATTGAAAGATTCATATGTAGTTTTTAGGGAGCCCCATTTTTTTCTCTTCACAACTTCTTCCCTACTCGAGAAGACGGTTTTTGTCCAACCGAAATTACTTGAAACTTCCAGAACAATTCACAGATGAACCCCGCTATTTTTTACCCATTCGACCTTTATTTCGTTAGTCTCATCGGTGTCTTAGTGACTTTAGTTACTACTTTCAGTAATTGTCCTTCGATCTTCCAATTCGACAGTGTTTTTAGGTCAACATGCCTTATATATTCCCTGTATTTTTCTTCCTGTTGCACACGTTTTGTGGCGGAATATGATGGATTTTCGCACTCGTCTTTTGGTTTGATATCGGACCAATTTACGGGGACAGTCCAGTTAATCTGAGGACGAAGATTTTTCATTTTCTTTATTACAACGAATAAAATTCGAATTCTATCAATCGCACTCCTACATCAGCGTAACTTTCCGGGGGTTCACAACAGTAGCACTTCTTTTTAAGATTCTTAATAACCCTAAGAAAACGGTAAATTACATCAGACGACCTGTTAATCGGTTGCTCTTGAGTATGTATTTAACAACCTCTTCGCAGTATTTGACATGAATATCTTGGTAAATTTAAAATGAAGCGGCGTGTAGGGAAAGTGAGTAACTCATATATGTGGAGAAAACTGTTTTTGGGAGTGTGGGGTTAATAACGTGGCTACAGGTTTCAAGCATGTCCGAGAACATCTCCAGCCGAAGCTGTCTGTTTGCCTTTGAACCCCTACCCGGAATCCGGGAACGCTCTATACCGGCAACTTTTGACTTCAAAGCTTTGGTGTCTCAGACACAGGCCATACCCAACCTACTGTTTTCCATCTAATCGGATCGCAGACGTGCATCAGGTCACACGTAAGTGATCCTGAGTTCGAGCATATCGTGATGTAGATCGAACTGCAGTTCCTCTCCATCATCAAATTATGTTTGGCTAGAAACATTTTATAAAAGAATGGAAAACAATTGATAAGATAACTTGGAAAGTTAACTGCAGTGTTATGGAATGCACGCTATTCCATGCGCGATACTGTCACATCAGATCGTCTTTCTTATCCGTGATTTTTGCGATCAAACCGGAGTGTGACAAGTGACACTTTTTCACTTTGCTCAATGTAATAATCAGGGTCCTCGTATGTTGTTCGTCTACCTCATGGTTTTATCTGGCCATCGGTACTGGACGAGGTAAACACCTAGTCAACATGTGCTGTTGTTACCAATCTAGTTAGTTTTCGGGAGTGCGAGGTAACGATACCTGATCTTACTCATCCACTGTGAACACAAGTTCCCCCAGTGCCATGAGGAATCATCATCATCAATATTTTTTTGTTGTACGGATAGATTTACCGTCCCGTTTGTTCATTCATTACTTTACCACCATTATATGTGCTTAACAAAGTCATACCCGTTTCTTACTGTGCTTTCAATCAGTACTAAGCAGTCAAAAACTAAGCCCGTATCGGCTGACCGCTCGCATGATTGCTAAGCAGATCAGCGTGATTTATAATTTTTTCGTAGGGGACTTACAGACGTCGTGATTCGTTATCTGTCAATATTTTGACTACGGTTTCGTTCGAGTCTCTTGATCTCTGTCACTTTATACGCAGTGCTTGTCGTTACTTCAGAAAACTTCACTCATATTTTCAACCATCTACTCACTTCGATTTATGGCGACTTTTTTCACTTCACTAACTGTCGTAACGTTTCAGCTGACAATCTAAATTTTGTGTAAATCATTTTGTGTTTGTTCTAGGGTCAGCCCATGGCAAAAAAGTGAAATTGTGAAACTCGTCCGTGCGTCCTTACGGAATGCAGTAACACTAGCCATTGGAGACGGTGCCAACGACGTTGGTATGATACAGGTATGTGTATTCGTATTCTTTGCGCTGTCTCCCCGATCTTTCTCGTTCGTATGAACTATCGCCTCTCATTTCATATTTCGGGACAGTGTCTGATAGTACCTATTGACTTCCTGTTTTCTTACTATCTTCATCGCTTTACCCAGGCTGCTCACGTTGGTGTGGGTATCAGCGGGATGGAAGGTATGCAAGCTGCTTGCGCTTCGGATTACGCGATCGCTCAGTTTCGGTTTTTGAACAAGTTACTTTTGGTCCATGGCGCTTGGAACTACAACAGGCTGACTAAACTCATCCTCTACTCATTCTACAAGAACGTCTGCCTCTACCTTATCCAATTCTGGTTTGCTATTCTGAGTGGTTTTTCTGGTCAGATTGTATTCGAGCGTTGGACCATCGGTTTGTACAATGTGGTAAGTATTTATTTTCGTTTATCTTGCCTCCGTGCATATGTGGTAAATCAGGCGTGATAGTGTACCCACTGCGTGTCTGCGCAATAAGCTAGGTACATCTAGATCCGGTTCTGGTAAAATGTCTATTATCCAGAAACTGTACGTCTCACAGACCTGTACTAATTAGGTTTTGTTTTATGGCTTCTTTTCAGGTGAATTAGCTCCCCTTGTACGTTATAATTTGTTTACGCTAGCCGCAGATTATGGTCAGTTTTTAAGTCGATGTACGCACATTGTATCGACCTTAGAAATGATAGCTTCACAAGTGGTATGGGAAAAATTATAATTTCTTGCGAGTAGTGTCTAACTTGGTTACAAGACGCGCTTTCCTGCACTTACCTTCTTGTGTTTTTCTGACCACGCCAGTTCCGAGAGTTGGCAACTGACAACAAATGGTCTAGACACAAAAATGTCAGTACCGCCGTATAAGAAAAAAAACAGGAATGAACACGTTTCCATCGCTTGCGTGCTTTGTAGTCATGTGTTGTCTTTCACCAATGATGGTGAGTGATTAAGGATAGACGGCGATCTGCTGGGGTTGTGTCTGAACTGTACTGACTATATAGGCAATAAGGTTGATGTTGGTTTTCGGACTCGTTTTTTTGCGAATGCCAGCCGTGAGGTTAGTGTGGTTTATAAGTGTGTACATTTTACGCAAGGTTGGGTTAAAATGCGGAAAGCCCACTGGTAACGGTATGTACTTTCAATCACACCGTTGTGAGTTTTCCCTTCTCGTTTGATTTGACTACTCATTCCATTTGTTTTGGGTTGCCCAACGTCACTACAACACTCTTCCTTCATTTGAAATCATGTCGTGTGACGATCATGATCTTTATGTTGCAAATAATGGTCATTTTACTTCTGTACGAGTGCGAGATCAGTGTAAACTGCCATGGAACCAATAAAAAAGTGGTGTTTTGGTACAGCATGTACATTCCGGGTATCTCTCTAGAAAAATCATGTGAACTTAGGGACCCAATTCACCTGATGATAACTTGTAATCACAGAGACCTGGAACATCACCAATAACTTTTACTATCTGAACCTGTATGCTTCCAGTCTGTGGTTTTGAAATCAAGGTTTATGGCTCTCACTTCTGAGTTGTACTTTATTGTCGTATGGAAGGCTGTTGATTTAATCAGTGGTTGATATGTATCAGTTTCCTGTTATGAACTGGACACGTTTGTGAAGGTGCGTCTAACGTGAACAAATGGCTACTCGTTTTGTTCCAGTTGCTTCATTCGAAGCGTTTGATGACGAATCGTGTTAGTCAGGCTGAAGGACTGAATTCCAGTGAGATCGTTGTTATTCACTATTGTGGCCACCTGGTTGGTACTCTGTTTCGGCTTTTCCATTTTACCTACTTTTATACAGCTCTTCTCGGCCGCACCTCCCTTAGCTTTGGGACTGTTCGACCGCAGTTGTAGTGTGAACAATTGTCTCAAGTATCCGGAATTGTATCGGGACACCCAAGCTTCTGCCTCATTCAACCTGAAGGTGAGAGCTTCTCTTTTGGCTGCCGTTTAGTTTTGCTTTCTCAGTGACTTCTGCTTATTGAATATGTGCATCATCGTCTTCTTCCGATCAGATATTGGAGTACAGTTGACAGCCTATTTCCGCCGATCTCTACTCTTTCGGACTATCAGTTGATGACAGAGATGTCATGGTAGTTTATACACCGTGCGAACTGTTTTTAATGATGATGTATTCGGTTTTGCTTGCTCATTCTAAAACATACAGTAACGACCCACTTCATTACTGTTCGAATGTTCTTCCTGGTAGCAGCAATCCCTCTCCAGTAGACTTGTAAGGAAGTTTGAATAGAGCAGACAAAAGACTGTCATTACACGATGTATGCTCAAGCAGATTTTGCTGCATCTCTACTGGTGTTTACTGCAGACGTACAAAATTCCAAACCACAAGACAATCACAAAAGGTCTGTTCTATTCAAATTTGTAAGGAAGTTTAGTAATGGGGATTTCAAAGTATTTCACTTTTAGCACCCACTCCACTTTTAATCATCCTATTTTAAATTCGACTTAGATCCAAATCATGCGTTAGGTTTTCTATATCGAACAGCAGAATGTCTCTTGGTTTCAAGTCCGTGATCAGTTCAGTTTTTTAATGCAGTGACCCGTGTGTACCTAGCCCATGTGTTCCCAAATGTAGTCTTTGCGTTTACCGCTTTAGCTTCTCATTTCGATAACCCTGTGTTTGTTGTGTCCTTCTTTGAAAGAAATCATCGTCGGTTTCCGGTTTTTAAAACTTCATGCATCTTACAGTTTGTATAACCATACCAACCGTGAGTAGTCCGTACACATATCGTGAGGGTGTACATTGGTTTAGGCCACTCAATATGGGACCACAATGAACGTGACATGTTAAACATGAATGTCACCAGTCTGTTAAATGGCCAGTCAGACACCTACTGTTCCAGTGTTATCAGATTGCCAGCGCATATTCCGCACACGGACAGCGTTTCCTGGGCGGAAGTATCCGGGACGCGTGTCATAATGCCTGTTGATTTGCAATTCATTCGACTTATTTCCCTTTTTGAAAGGATCTTTGAATGTACTGTATCAAATGGGACTCTTAATCGTCTACCCAGAAATGCGTCAGTCAGTGACTGCTGTTTGGATGTCGTTGGTGAGTGGCGTGTCTTCAGAAAAACATCAACTGTCTCCTCTACTGTGTCCTATTCTTTCTCTTTCTGCAATACCCTCCTGAACGTGTCCACGATTCTCTCTACTTGATTGGTAGACTGTGGGTGGTGAACGGGCCTAAATACATACTGATTACCGCTGTCTCTAGGAAATTGAAATTCCTTTGAACTGCTCTGTGACCCATTCTCGCTCACTAAGGTCTCTGTGAGAGAGGATTGTCGGTGTTGTCTTCATTCCCTTGAGATAACTTCCGGCCGTTGACAATCACAAGGGTCCGTTTGACAGACCTTCAAGTTCAGGCGAATCCCAGGCCATCGCTTCTAGCACCAGATAGAGAGAGCAAGCCGTGGGTAACGGGCACTATGACCGCCACTTGCACAGTTTCTGCAGGTCAAAAGGAAATGTTCGATTTAACTGTTGATTCCTGGCAAACAAATTCAATTTATCATCATCGTAGACAACAACACATCAATGGTTCACACCGATGCTTAACTACCAAAAAGAAGGTGCAAACCCTGTTTAGGAAGAGAGAAGAAAAAAGGGGGAAGGGAGGGGACCAGATCCCTAAAAATAGCTACGTCTATATTCAAACATACAACATCAAGGCGCCTACACCTCGCAAACAAACAACCGAGCTGCATGTAAAAGTAAGGCGTCATCAGTAAGACAGCTCCCTTACGGCTTTCACTGCCCCGCGTTATTAAGTGCACTCACTTCACAGACGACTCGGCCAAACAACGACAACATTCACGCCACTGAACTCGGTTAGCCGCCATCTCACCTAACGTCTCAAGCCACCGACTCTGTGAGTCGCGAGAGCTCCAGCCCGGAAGACGAACCCGATTCACAGTAGCCAACCCCTTCGTGAACGGTTTCATTTATCTACGCCGGGTCATCACCTGTCCACCTCGCACCTTGTGCCAATCGACCGCAGCGACGGCAAACAGTGCTTAGTGTGGCAGACGACTAGCTGACATCCTTAGTACATAATCTAACCATCTAAGTCTGTGAAAATGTAGTGGATGAATAAAAGAACTCGTTTGACAATCATTGCCAACCACCCGCTTCCTAACCTTTTCGTGGCTCACTCGTTGGTGCTACCCGATACGAGCGACTGAACGCAGAAATTAGTGGTCAAACACCTGAAGATGGTTCATATCTTCTACCCTGAGTGGCCATGTTTCGCTGCCGTAAAGTAATACAGTCCTCACTGTTGTCTGATATACACGACCTGTAAGTATCACAGAGATACCTATCTGTCGCCATAACTGCATCAGATTAGCAAACACCACTCTAGCCTTGGAAATACGCGCCTCTATTTCATTCCCCATACCTCCGCCGCCGCCGCTGATGCAGCATCCCAGATAAACAAACCGGTCAACAACCTCCATGACTTCATTATCTAACATTGAATCTACGTAATCACAGCAATCTTGCAGAAGCACTTTGCATTTCGAGGCTGCAAAGAGCATTCCGAAGTACTTAGCAGAACGTGAAATTGCATCCAGCGTTGCTTGCGCCGCCTGAAAGTTGTCAAACAGCAACACCTTATCGTCAGCATGATCAAGATCAGTCAGCCTTCCACCAGCTAGGAGGTCCAAACCGGCATCATTTGAGTGACACAAACAGTCCTCCATTATTTCGTCTATGACGAAATTAAACAAAAATGATGAAATGGGACAGCCTTGAAGCACGCCGCTTCTGGTGTTGAAACTGTCAGACAGCTCACCGTAAACCCTAACCTGAGCCGAAGTATGGGAGTAAAGCACCGACAGTATGTTCACATACTTGGTCGGTACACCCCTGCGTTTAAGTGACTCTAAAAGTGTAGATCGATCCACCGAATCGAATGCACTTCTGTAGTCGAAAAATGTGGCAATTGTTGGCCGGCGGTATACATGACGCTGCTCCATAGTTTGACGAAGGGTAAAAATATGATCTATAAATCCCCGGCCAGGACAAAAACTTGCCTGTTCTTCTCTAACGTTTAACTCCCGAACTGAAGTGAGTCAACGGAGTATAACGGATGCCAGAACTCTAGAAATGATTGGGGTCAAACTGATTCCCCTATGATTTTCACAAGAGCTCCTGAGACCCTTTTTAAATATAGGAACTATTATCGCGTGAGCCCAGCACGGAGGGATGGCCTCCGTCATCCACACAAGTTGAAACAGCTGAGTTAAGGCCAAGACTAACACCTATCCACCTTCTTTAAAAAGTGCCGGCATGAGATCATCTGGACTGGCAGCCTTATTACGATTGAGAGCCGAGATGCAATTGCGAACCTCAGTCTCAGTGGGTGGTTCTAGATCTACCGACCAGGGCATTACATCAGAAGTTTGTGGAGGCAGCAAGGTAGAAGCAGGAGGCCAGCTAAGTTGACCCTCAACGTGTTCTGCCCAACGCTCCAACATTCTGGACTTATTATAGATTATTGTGCTATCTGCCTCGCAGATAGCTTCATGGACAGACTGTCGCTTGGGACCAGTAGCATGGATCAGTTTAAAAAATTTGCTGGTGTTCCCTGAAGCAAAAGCGGTTTCCATTTCCTGAACGTTTTCCGCCAACGAAGTCTCACGATCAGCCTTTAGATTACGTTTCAGCTTCCTACGGATATCTCTTTTCTAGACTTATTATGTGAACTACCAGAAGGAACCTTCCGTCTGGCTTTTAACAACTCCAGAGATTTCTCTGATGTCCAATGTTTGTTAAACTTATGTACCCCTGTGCCGCATGCTATGGTACCTGCTTTCTGAATAGCTTGTGAGATTTGTATCCAGCAGCTACTAGGGTCTTCGGAGAGAGTACCACAAAGGCAGCTTTCTAAGCTAGTTTGGTACTTATGCTTTACCGATGGTAAAGCCAATTTCTCAACAGTTAATCGTTACTGTCGGTGAGGTCGTTTTCCAGCACAAATAAGAACAAAACGACAACATATCAATGCGTGATTTTAGTTCATATACGTGCTCCAATAAGAACGACATTCTTGAATGGAACCACGCCGCCTGTAACTAACAGCTATGTGATCTATCTGAGACCATGCCTGATTCGGAGAAGGCGGGCACCAAGTATAGTAATGACGTGCACGATGCCTAAAATTAGTGCTGGCTAAAAACAGCTTATGCTCAGCGCACAGCTGCAATAACCACCCGCAATTATCTGACCGATGTGACGCTGTCCTAAACCTGCCACCTAAACTAGCTTCGGCTTCCAAAGGCGGCCGACCTGAGCATTCATATCTCCTGCCAGAACGACTATATCAGAGCCATGTGTCGACCAGAGGAGAGCGGCCAGATCGGAGTAAAACACGTCTTTGACGCCGACGTCACTACAGTCAGTAGGAGCGTAAGTGGACACAATGAATAAATTCCTGAAAGTCTTGCGTCTAGAGTTGGTCTTAACGGAACCTGCCAAGCGGACAGGCATCCAATCAATCAATGAGGCTGTGGCCGTCGTGCTAAGGACTATACCTACTCCAGCCTGACCTGTAACAGCGGCTGTGGAGTCACCCGAAGTGTATAACCAGTATCGGGTAGACAATGCGGGTGTTGTTAGTTCCATACGCTGACTACTGTTCTGTATTCTAGTTTCCGAGATACAGCAGACAAAGACATGCAATGAGTCTAGCGTTCGTGCAAGAGCGGCCCGTTGACCTATCTGTTTTAGAGTGTGAACGTTGAAGGCACCTATATTATTTCGCATTCTAGGTCTAAGCAAGGGACGAGGGAGGCATGAGGCTGAATGGCAAGAGATGGAACTTTCCGGCTCAGTGTTACCACGGTTGGCTACATCTGGTGTGAGACCTGTGGGGTAACTATCAGAAATGGAGGGGTCTGAGAACTAAACTTGTTAGGACAGTGGGGGAGGGGTCAGCAACAGCATGTTTCCGCCTATCTACCCTGCTGTATGCAGCAGATAGGGCGACCCGGTTTATACTGCGAGACGGCCGATGCAGTATGAAATTACTTGTGTTGTGACTATTCATGGTTGTGTGTGGGCTGAGATACTGCCAGGGTGCCCAGACCTAGACAGGAGAACGATTAGGGTTCCCAACCAAAGCCTTTGGCTCAAAAGCCTATACCGCAAGGCAGCGGGTAGGTGGCAGTATACCAGAACTGGTACATTTTTCGGAAAAAGATGCCAACCTTCTTCCAACCCTCAACCTGGGGGACCAGGAGACTGGTTTATCTGACCTCTACCTATTGGCCTGCCTGGCATGAGTGACTCTGTCGGTGTGGTAGCCACACCGTCCAGTTTATCCTAATAGGTCATCGAGATGCGCAAGCCGTCACACCGTCTCGTTGTGACAGCACGGCCGACTTCTTGCGACCACTACCTGAAAGTCTCGAGTGTAACTGCATTATCATGCTCCGCCGCAGAACGTGGGCATTCACTACGTGATTTACCTGCATCCAAAACTGTTCTGTCGTAGCCAATGATTCCTTACGGCGAAAGCACTCTTCCAGTCTTCCATATATTGAATCGATTCATCATCATCATTTTCGTAGGCAGAGGTACATCAGTGGCTCTCGCTTATGCCTGACTGTCGCACAATCATGAGAGAAGCAAGCTCTGTGCGGAAAGATGGAAAAAGGAAATGGGGGAGGGGAAAATATATAATTTCGAAAATAGCTGAGTGTATATTCAAACATTCAACATCAAGGTGCTCATACTTTGCAAACAAACAACCGAATTATACTTCAAAGTAAGACGCAATCAGCAAGGCAGCTTTCTTACGGCTCTCACTGCCTTGCGTCATTCAGTGCACTTACTTCACGGTGAACTGATCTAAACAACCACGACATCCACGCCACTATATTCGTTTAGCCGCCATTTTACCTGCCGTCTCAAGCCACCGATTCTGTGAGTCGCGAGGGTCCCAGCTTAGGAGATGATGCACAGCTTTTTGCAATAAAACATATAGTTCTGTTGCTGTACGATCATTTTCGCAGGTGCTGGTAGGCTACGGATTAAGTTAGAAAAAATTCCGTAATCATCTTTATTATCGGAATTAATGAAATAGCTGAGCCTTCATTAGCCTTTGTTTGTGTACGTCGATCAAGATTATCCAAAAAAAAAGCGATATTGTCATCATAATTCTGGGATCTTCTTTGCCTTCACGTCTTCGTCTGTTGTTGCTCTTACTTTCTTGTATGAAGGCGTAATTTCGACAACTGGACAGACTTGAGTACATACTGAATTCAGTGGAACATCACATAATCCCTGTTTATTAATCTCAGGCTACACCGGAACAATTTAACTTTAGATCCCTAACAGTGTGAAAAATACTAGTAGCATGTGAATTGAACCCCATAGTTTCATTATCTCACAAATGCAGTTTGAGTTCCGGAGGCGCTCTATACCATATAGTTGGTTTATGCATACTTCACTTCATGTGAACGATCCTGTACTTCATCTGAGATGAGTGTGATATCAAGGGCCTTGTGTATTTACAGACTTACTTTTATACTGTTCATTAGTGTATCAGCACATTTTCTGTGACTTGGGGTGTCACCATCGAATTTCTTGACAATATCCACACACAGTGGTCTTACCGGTAATTCGGTTATCTGGACACTGATTGTTGTTTTGGCTACACGTCGGCGTTTGTTTTGTTGTTCCGCTTATTTTCAATCAAGTCAGTGTATGTTTTTGAGGTTTATTGCTCGTTGGCGCCCATCTATCAGTCTGCATTGTAGTGTCTGGGTTTTTCTCTAACTACGATAAGGTACACGTTCGTACATGTACACATTTAGTGTTGATTCAAGCCCATACGCAAAAATTAGTATTTTAAACTAATTGCTGGTGAGGTTTGATAACGTAACGCCTGACCCAAGTCGCGACGGGACACTGCTTATCAGCTGATAGCTAGATTTTATTACACTATTTGTTACTGACTTCACTGTAGACATTCGAAACCTTGACTTCCCTTTACCGAGTTCATCAAAATGGCTAGAGGACGTGCATTGTGATATACAAACGTTTCGTTTATTTCATATATTCATAGGTTGTTGCAGAAAGGAAAACAATATTTGCTTGTACCTTCCTATCTCGGTGTTAGCCGGCTATGTTGTACGGCTTATAGGTGTAAAGAGAAGGCGAATAGAAGTGAATCCCATTGCTGGCGTGCAGTCATATCGGCAACAAACACTAAAACAACATTCTGTCATGTGTGCGCATTTAATGACCTGTGGGGATGTGATAGGATCGCGGTTGCAGGTTGCCTCTCACACATGTGCCGATCGAGTAAAATTCTGAGACTCTCAACTGATTCACCTGTGTCCGCTGAGTTAAGTAGTGCGTTCCAATATGAACAGACCCTAATTGTGTAGCGGTTCTGTCCACAAAGTAACGCACCTCTTCCATAAGCCAATTTCAGCGAGTGACCTTTTTTTAACAGATGTGGAAGTGAATGGCCCCAGCATGTGGAGTACTGTGTAGGTAAGAGTTAGGTCTATCCTGAAATGTATGTGTTATCGAAAATTGATCTAATTCAGCTATTGCTTCTGATAGGGCTCTCTTCTTGAACACAGTGGCACTTCTCGGAACACTTTCAATAAGTGTCGAAACTTCTTCTAGGATAAAGACGACAGACTTGCATGTTTGCTTCCAGATGTGAGTGGATTACGGTAATTACTATAGTGGCAAAGACTTCGGGGTAGTAAGTTCCATATATGCTTCGTAAGAGGCCCAAGATCGCTTACATCACTTTAGCCATAGCTACACAATTTGTAGACATACTCAAACTGTCACTAGAGTCCTTAGATCTCGTTCACATACTGATACGAACAGTTGTGTATCGCCAAGCTAATGGTCAGCGTAATGTTGATGTTGAATGTGCGTGATTTCACACATGTTGAAACAGGACAGCAAGTTATTTCTACGGTTTAAATCATTCTGTAAGGGGATCTCATCTTTTTGGTCACTCTACTAGGACTTACCAGAGCTTTGTATCGTCGGCGTTGAACAGTCGGTTATTTGGCTGTGCTGGGTCGTTCAAAAACCAAGAGAATGGATAGCAGGGGTCCTGTGATGGATTCTTGTGGAACGCCCCTGATAGTACGGAACCACTGTGATAACAATCCATTTGCCTTTATGTTAAATCCGTGTTCAGTTAGGTAGTCCTCAAGCCATCTAAGTAGGCGCTGTTCAATGTCACAGCCATGGGATTTAAAGATGGAGTGGTTATTCTCATCAAAGGCTCTGGAAAAGTCAAGATAAACCACATGAACGTCCAGTCTTGCGTCGGCGGTCTTCGTCCAAAAGTCACGCGCAATCAGCAGGTTCCCGATGCATGAACATTCTTTACGGAGGCATGCTGCTGCTTGAGGATACATTCGAGGTCTCCAACCCTGACCTGGAGAGAGTCATCTAGTGAACTTTACATTACTTCAGAATTCACTTAAAGTAACGCTATTGGTAGGTAATGTGCTAATTGATCTGTGCGTCCACCTTTGACAGTAATTTTGATAATGAACTGTTTCTAAGCTTTCGGTAGACGGACAGTTGATAAGAAGCGATTAAAAAGCATTGCAAGCGGTTCTGTTGACCCGGGTGGTTCAGCTTTTCAAGACCATAGGTGGAGTCGAGTTTGGACCTGGTGATTTGTGGGCTAATAAGCTCTTTAATTTGATTCTAGCTTGTGGCACTGAAATTTGAGTTAATTCGGTTGAGTGTTTTATAGTTGTGCACACTAACGTACCGTTTACCCAGTGTCGGCTGCTTCTGCATCCGTGCTGGTAAATCCATCTCTATAAATCACTTCCAGCTTTTGAGCAAAGCTCTTCTGATTGTAAAACCGTTTCTTTCTGATGGAAACGGTGGTACGATTGTGCTACATAACATATGCAACAAACGCGAATTCAGTTTGTTCTAGTTAGTACCTGTTCTAAGCTGAGCGTTTCAACGTGATCACACGTTTGGATCTACTTCTTAAGCAACTCATATTTTTACTAAGTCGTAGACACTTTACTGGAACATAGTTGCCAACTACATCAGAGATTTTCTCAACGATGAGCTGCCAGTGATGTTCTAGTTTGTGTGTTAGTGGAACCAGGCCATTCAACCTGTGTTTGCGAGATTTGCCTTTAGACCCACATTTTTGGAGTTTGTTGTCTAACGCCGTGTGGATAACCCAAGTAACTTATCCCGTGATCACTATGATCAAGTAGAACTGTGGTTTTTAGATTGCTTTTTATGGTCAACCTGGTTAGCAACGATGTAATTAAGGCAAGGCTCATCTGCCACCTAGTATGGTCCTCGGCATGCTGGAATACTCTAGCCTCCATCACTGTTTAGAAGAATTACCGAGCAGAATAAGACGTTGCAGTATGAACTAACTCCGAGTTATTAAAATATCCGATTAATAAAGTTTGGGCGAAGCCTTAACATGGCAGTCCGCCCAGAGCATTGTGTAAGGTCTGTTATATCCACATAAGGCGCTTTACTTGGGAAGTTGTTTTTTTACAAGACATCCATTATAAGGTGTGCCAATATGGAACAATAAGCGTAAACATTATTTTGCGCGGCTGTTTTGTGTTCATATCCTTGTCAGTAGTACAACCTTTGGCGATATGTCATGCGTAGTGCATATGCCCGTTCCCGAATTTATGAAGTCTCCAAGTACGCGCCTAAATTAAGAAGTACGTCACCTCCTTTACCGATTTTCCTACCACTATGAAACACTGTTATACCAGAGCTGGACAGTTCGTTGACCAACACTCCCTCCGTATACCACCTCTTCATGTTGTCTATTTTGAATGAATTCCTCCGGGAACATGTCTCTAGGCTTGTCCGGTTTGTTGAAGAGTGAAACCACATTGATGGAAAAGCAGTTTAACGACCTACAGTAAGCATAGCAGATGAATCTATTTGATGAGGTTCGTCGACTGAGAAGGGCTTAATCAGTGTGTCGTAGCATGGTTCGCGGACGCCATCCTGTATTGCAATTGTGGTGGTAACTTAAAACGTTCAATCATGTGGCGAACGAACGTCACATAAGGTGGCAAGTTTCAACTCCACGACAACGACATTGACCTCATCAGCATATAATGCCAGCAGAGGGTCTTCATGTGACGTATGGTCTGCAACGCATCAGGAATCACTCTCATCGGGTTGCGACTTAGTAATAGGACTACGAACGAAGTGTCGGGGTCACCACCTAATCCGTTGCGATTAAGTGTTTTGCGATCAGACACTTCGGATTTCTGTTCGCATGTTGAGAGGTCGATCCGCCTTGAGTCATCGCCTGCACCAGCCTATGGACGCAATGAATGAGACTTTTAAGCTCTGCTCTACTGTGATTTTCTGTCCCATGACTTCAGGCAGCGTTAATTGAGGGCTTCACATTGTTATGACCCTTCCAACTGTACGAAGTCAGTACAGAACTAGTGAGTTCACACTCTGGTTTAGACCAATCAGTTTAGTACGAAAACGAATGCGACATGTTAACCATATATCTGACCAGTTTGACACTTAGTCAGTCAGAAAGCTGGTATGGTAAGACTTCTGACAGCTAGTAAGGTGAACTATTATAAACAGGCGATTGAATAAAAATACATCTGCAACTGTGGAAACTCGGCCGCTACAGTTGGTTACTGGCAGCTTACGGTCGGCCCTGTCCATCTAGACCAAGAAGGATATCTATAAATCATGCACTAATTATATTAATTGGTGCCTTACAAGTGGTACTCATAAAGCCGGGTATCTGGTGACTAGGACGTTAGCCCATGATACGATGATTGCTGTTTCCTCTATTGTGCTAAGTGAATCTAGTTAAGAACGAAACCGGTTTTGATGTACGACTTTGGGGCGTTGCGTTACGCTACATCACATCACAACTTGTGGCATTCTTCCCCAGGTACCTCTTCTTTGTATATTTGTGCTGTTATACAAGTGGTTGATTGGAATTATCAGCTGCCTTATTCATCCTTGGTTAACTTAATACGATCTTGTTCGATTGATTCATTACCAGACTGTGTTCATTCCTACAGCCAAATTTTCTGAACTGGGAGACATAATTGCAGTGTGCACTGTCGAACATAGTGTTCTCGCTCGGTATATTTAATGGAGTTGTACCATATCGACTTCAACTAAGGACTAACTACAATTTGTCTAAAGCTCTCATATCGAAAGGTTTGGAATAACTGTAGTCAGCCCCCAGTTGAAGTCGATCGGCCGTTTGTGGATGGTCTGCAAACCAGCGAGTATTCACTACGAGCCCTGCGAGGGTTGAGCTAATAGCTGATCGATTTCGGCCTGTGTGTACAAAGAAGTGCATCAGCTAAGAAAACTACATTTTTGGATCCCCAGTGATTATGTTGTCGTGGTCTAGTTGATGCTTCAGTTAACTATGTGCCACCGGTGATCTCCAATAAAGCGGAAACGGCCGTCCACCTATTTCACTGATGGGTACTGGGATCAGCTGTTTACAGAATTGAAGTAAGTTTTGGTAGAATGTTAGTTTTAGATTTATCGCTCGCTCTCGACCAGTCATATGTCTAGAAACAGCGCCTCCTGATAGGGCTGAATTAACTTTTTTCCGCACTTTTTGCTCTTCTGTTCATTACATAATCTTGTGCTTTGTTTCGCAGGTTTTTTTATGCTGGGTGTTAAACTCCGTATTCCATTCGGCCGTCCTGTTTTGGATTCCTTTAGCGGCATTTCACACTAGTGAGTTTTCCCTTTTTTGTGGCAATCATATTGACAATCACACCGCTGATTCGTAAGTTCATACTGGGTTGCATATAGATATTTTATAATGGGTTACACAGACCACAGTTCTTTCAGTCATTCGTCCATTCATAAACCACTACTAGCCTGATCAAACAGTGCTGCTGTTGGATCCACCGTTCTCCGTAAACATGTCGTGGAATATTTGGAAACAGTAGTTTGTTGAGATAAAAAGCCAACAAAACTGGGATAGAGCACGTTTACATGAAAATATCGTCGTGCATGCGGGTTGTGGCAGACTGTCATTTTTAATAACGTTTGTAGCCGGCAATTTGTGTGGTTGTGAAATTGTTAACCGATAAGTGACACTTGCTCTACTCTACTCAATGTGATAGTCTGGGACTTGGTATTTTGTGACTACGTGGATTTCTGACGAACTCATGGTTTTACTCGGCCGTTAACTGGTCTCCGTTGTGGTGAACGCGCAACTAGCATACAGATCACGTAACCGAACTATCACAAACTGTACAATTTAATCGTTTAAAAATTCTGAAAATATGCACTGTGTGAAGCGCACGTTTTTTGGCTACTACACCCGAAACAGGTTAGCAAGACAACGTGTTTTGTTATTCTCGCTAATCTTGCGTCAGAAATACTACAAGTTGACGAAACGGTACTGCCCAAATATCTTAAACAGTCCCCGATCTTGAATCGCCCATCCGCGATATGTCACCAAGTACACTACGTTACAAAGGCCACTGTACATTGTCACTTTCAACCATCATTTTTGAGCACACACAATCACCGGTGCGGCCGTATATATTGTTCTCTAAAAAACGGGGTCTACAGCATCAATGGAAAAAGGCCAGTAAACCATGAGCACAACTTGTACAGTCGCAACCTAAAGTGACGTCACACAACTCCAGTGTTAATGTATGAATAACAGTTCCCATTTTCTTTGGTTGAAATTTTACCTTTCTAACCATCATCCTCATCAACCGCTATCTGCAAATCAACTCACTCAAATCATTCGACTGTTTTCCGGGAACTTCAGTTCTTAACCGATAGTTCTAATTATGTTTACCCTTTGGAACACCCAACTCACTTCAACTACATCTTCTGACGCGGTTACATTAGGTGATCTACTGTTTGCTACTTCGCTGCGGTTGTCATGGTTGCGTTTGACTTGAGCGTAGGCGTGTAGTGTGTGCTTATTTAGTTTTGTTTTGTCGAATGGAAATGCAGTTTACGCTGTTTATCAGTTGGCCGATTGATTTATCTGTATTTTCCGTGTGAACGGCTGGTGACCAGTTAAGTTTGTGCACGAGATATTTTTTGTGCTTTCCTATCTCTGGTCATCCAAGAGGGGGTTATATTGGATTGTTTATAAATATAAAGAAGTAACAAAATAGAGATGAATGATGAGACATTTTGAAAAAGCAGCCACAGTGCAGTCATGCCAGCATCAAACGATGAAACAGCGTTTTGACAGGTATGCACTTCTAGTAACTTAGGATGGATATGGGAAGCTTGTTGTGTAGGCTTTCTCCATATCGATCAATTAAAGTTTTATAGCTCTTCTCCGATTTCCACAGATACGGACTGTGCACTGTAGTATCAACTGTAAAGAGGTTTTGTCTGCGTAATAGGCCACTCATGCATTACCCATTCGTATTCCCCAAAGAATAATTCCTTAAGCGTTCAACTTTGTATTTCTCTGTATCAGTCAAAGATGGTTTCCGATTCGAGTCACGACTCTTGAGATTTAACGCACTGGTTTTACATAAAGTGGAAACGGCTGCTTCAAAACATTTTCCTAACCGAACTTTAATTGAATTTAGTGTTAGATAATAACGAACTGAACAACTTTTACTGTTTACTAACGATATCGCCAATGTAATTCTCGATATAAGTGATCACTTGTCATCAAATAATTTACTGTATTCTTTTATGCACTAAATCCTATCAAAGATGCCCAACTTATTTTGACAAAAGAGCTATTCCGATGGTCAGGTTTAATCTAGAACTAGTTGATATCCTTTTTTCAAAACGAACACCATGCGCATTCGATCTCAGCCTTCGTATTCTGATAAACCTTTTAGCTGACCTACTTTGCAAGGGAACTCCGGCCTCTAGTTTCACTCTCACTGGAGCTCAGCGATAGTACATATTCTCGTCCTGACTGGAGTTTACACTTCGGTCCTCGTGTTTGTGAGGCATTCGTGTTAACCACACCGCTAGTAACCTCTCAATAGACATGACGGATCAACCTTATCTAAACGCCAACTACAACCTTGAGTGAAGAGTGCTCAGATTGCCCGATCATTTTAAAAGCAGAAGAAACATAATCGCTCTGTTCACTTCAGTGTATAATCTCGTGACCGGAACGTCATATTTAGGTTGAGATCCATTTACCTCTGGCTGATGCCATCCAGTCCTGTCATTTCGTCCGTGAATATGGTCACTATCTCCCAGTAGCCGCCCTCTAAATTGTGCTAGTAGCAACCGCACTACAGTATTTTCCTACAGTTTACTTTCAAATATATCATTGATGGCTAGAGGAACGTCTGATAACTTTTTTGCTCGCACATGGATGACGTTTTTACGTGAATGTGAGCCTCATGTATCACAAGGTTATATAATCAGTCGATCATCTGGCTCCACTTTCTCTTCCAATAGATAATGTGTATGCGAACGGACAGTCAGCCAGTTTGATGGTTCTCGGCAACACAGTGTACACAGTGAGTTCGAATCTCCCTTTCATTGGGCTTTCTTTCCATTCGTGTAACCCACAAAGTCTGATGTAATTGACGAATTTACGTTGTTATCGTCATTTTTGGTTGGCCCGCCATCATTTAAACAGTCCGGTTTCAAACTTTACTGCCAGACATTACATTCTGGTCGACTGAGGACACTTAGATCGCTGGTTTCCGTTGTAGCTATAGTTCACTATTCCATAATGTGCTTCAAATGGATAATCTGCCTTCAACTCTCAATCATTTCTAGTAGACTGTCTTTTGTCTCTGATGTTTTCTTAACGGGTTACCCTCATTTGGCTGTTTTCTACTTTTTTCTGCTTTTCTAATCTAGAAGTAATCCAATCAGACCTCTACATACGATACTTGCAATGTCAAAGTGACGTTGGCCGTAGTACTTACCACCTCTGTATATGCATTACTGCAAAGCGCTTCATCGCTGCCTTCACTTTCAGGTAGACTTTCTGGCACACCCATTTGAGACGAGGGTTCTAGACTTGTATTTCACACGTTAATTTAGGCGCCCAGTGTTCTCATTCGTGTTTATAAATAATAATATACTTCGCTCATTCATTTATACATGACCGCCATTAGCTCTGCCTGGTGAT
Organism: Paragonimus skrjabini miyazakii; assembly: GCA_014338405.1. Taxonomy (NCBI): domain Eukaryota; kingdom Metazoa; phylum Platyhelminthes; class Trematoda; order Plagiorchiida; family Troglotrematidae; genus Paragonimus; species Paragonimus skrjabini miyazakii. The sequence goes on along the minus strand of JTDE01001340.1, from coordinate 77,755 downwards.
ACTGTGGCAATGCCAGTTGGAGCTCTCCGATTACGTCTATTTGTTTGCAACCGGTTTATGTTGATGTGTTTGTGAGGCAAGTATCCAAATGTCTGTGTTATTGGCGAAGTTATTGCATCTCAGCGTTCAGTCTTCGTCCCTTCAGTAATTTAAACAAAACGAACGAACACTGGTAGATGCTAGCATTTCGTATTGGCTCGTCAGTACCAAATAACCAATAACACGGGAAACTTACAATTTACCGTCCACAGTACTTGAGGGGTATGAACAAAGAAACCAGCAATAACAAAAACGTCCAATCGTGAGGTCTGAATGACACTCACTGCGACTCAGGACCAAGGCAACCTCAGTTTCACAAATAATTGTTTTTGTACACACAACACAGGTTTGAACCGGTTTGTCGCGACGGCTTCAGCAAGTTTTAGGAACCGTGGGTTGCGAATGGAGGCCCAAAAGCAGTAAAAATGATGAGCTACCGTTCAAAGGGGATATCGCGTCGACGCGAATAAGTCAACGAATTGTCGTTTCGTTGAAACGGACTTACAATGCAGCCGTATTGAGGGTCTTTAATCAGACTCGCAGGTTCACTGTGCCTACAATCAAAGAAGACCAACCTATTGGCGCCAAATCACACTGCGTTTACGAATTCCCATGTAACTGCAGAGAAAGTTACATAGGCAGAACCGATATATCATTGATCTCAAGAATGAAAGAACATGTACCTAAGTGGGTTCAAAAACAGGTCTCAAAACCGGACACTGTAGTCACAGAGAATCGTAAGCCCCCAGCTTCGTCGATCGGACGACACGCCCTGGTAACTGGCCACAACGTGAACCTGACCTCAGCCTTCATCATCATAGTGCGCCACCACAACCCACGATTCCTAAACTTTGCTGAAGCCGTCGCGACAAACCGGTTCAAACCTGTGTTGTGTGTACAAAAACAATTATTTGTGAAACTGAGGTTGCCTTGGTCCTAAATCGCAGTGAGTGTCATTCAAATCTCACGATTGGACGTTTTTGTTATTGTTGGTTTCTTTGTTCACACACCCCAAGTACTGTGGACGTTAAATTGTAAGTTTCCCGTGTTATTGGTTATTTGGTACTGATGTGCCAATACGAAATGCATCTACCAGTGTTCGTCTTCTAACTGTTTTGTTCAGATCGAAAAGTCGTCGGGGTTGTCGATTGCTACACGTTGAACATCTATATGTTTGATCCCAGTTATTGCATTCCGGTGGACTCTTCCATTTTGTTAATGCCAGTCAATTTCACGTCCATTTGGTTGACCTCATACAGTCGACCGTGTTCAAGCCTAACGTGTTCTGTTTGTCCAATACAGCTGGCGACCTTAAATTCTAGTCACTTTCGGTTGGTCGTAAGTGCTCTATTTTCTGAGATTGTTCATAGGCCAATCGCCAATGGCTACTTGGTCGATTTATTGACTTGTTTTGTGAACTACGGCTGGCATGGGGTAGATGAAGTCGATCAACGGAAGGTTGCTTCAGTGCAACCAAATGGCTGACTTGTTGGCTGGTCTTCCGATACGCATACAGTGTAATTATCCCCTCAGTTCCGAAGCTGCAGATTGTTCAGTAGTAAATGCCATCTGTGCATAGACGGTCGTCCTATGTATTGTTCTCAAAGCGAGTAGCTAATTTGTATTCATCTGCTGACAGTAGTTTCCTTCCAAATGAATTCTAGTTCAATACGTATTATTAGTGCGCTAACCATGATTGTAAGCTGTGCAATAATAGTCGGCTGTCTCCAACGTCTATCCTATTAGTCAAACGTTACCATTTCCATTTACTTTTCAATATTTTGTGCTATAGAGGTTTATTAATAAGGTTTATCTATCTTGGAGATGGAGTTCCACCTTGTTCATCAAACGACCTTTCTTTAATTTTGTGCGATGTGGACACGGACAGTTAGTGTCAGTTAGCTTCCTCAGACCGGAGTTAAAAGGCGCACAGTTCTCGCCCTCGGTTCGCTTCGATTTTACGTATCACTCGCCTTAGTTGATTTTGCTGAGTTTCAGAAGTTTTCGGGTTACTTATTTTTCACACTGCTAACCCTTCTCGCCTGGATAAGGACGTGCAACACCATAAATGTGAGTTCTCCGTAGAAGTGCAGTTTGCAGTCTTATGGGTTATTACTGAGTTTACCTATTTCTTACGTAGATTGATGCATCGGATCTTCTTTGTATACTACTGACGAACTCCATGATGTGTTCTTGTTTTGATTGTCATTCTCTTAAAAGCGTTGTTCTCGGCTGTGGATGTGTCTCTTTGGAATTTTTCAGTGAGGTTGATGTCAACGTTATATTATGAGGCTATGATCACGTGTCCGAGCGTGCCAGTTTTGCCCCGATGGACCGAGATGCCATCATCTTAATTTGGCCGGCCATTATGTTTTGACCATATTAATAATAATGTTCTATAGCTTGAGCTAATAATGGTGTGATGGAGAAAGACCAATCAACTTCTCTCAGCTGAGCAGTTAAAATGCCAGTGCATGATTTGAACCACCATCAGCTTGTATTTGTGGAAGTACTCGTACCATCAATAAATCGCTACCCTCGAATCTCCACACGCGTATTTGTCCACGTAAACTTATTGAGGCCAAATCGTAACGTTAATCCAAGCAGTTATGCACTGTGGATAGTGTCAAAGGCACCGTTGCATCACCCGGTCCAATCAGGCTTGCGTGAACCGTATGACAATCTACAGTTGGGTACTCTTTCACGTCTGGAAATATCTCTGCTTACTGTTCCTTTCAGGCGGTAAGTTGATACAAATGACCCACATTCATGTTAGTGAGTTGATGGTGAAGCACGGACGGCTTTTTGATTTAGTGTTCGTTATTTATAGTGAGCACACGCCGACAACTATCCAATATTGATCACTCATAGTTTCATAACTTATCATCCATTCCCGTGCAATTATTCTGGGTACGTGTTAGGGCGTCCATTTCCTTTTATCCAAAAATCGCCTCCTTCCTTGAGAAAAAAAAAAACTATTGACTTTGTCCTAATTACCGTCGGCCTGTTCAGAATGGCCGAAAGGTGGCCTTGGCTAGTTTCTACTCTTCTGACTTATTTCGTTATGCCCATTAATGACCTTAACTATTTTTTCCGCTCATTCTCCTTTTATGATTCGAGAATGTTCTTATGGTCACTGCGCACCATATAAGTACTTTGTCGCACACGTTTTGAAGCGGAACAAAGTTGTCCTTTTTGTACGCGTCTCTTGGGCTTGTCTTGCGAGCGAATACAGGAACAGTCGCAGTTTTTCTTTTTCGGGACCGAGAATTTTAGGTTATGTGTTACCCGGAGGACAATCCGAATTCTGTCAAACGCTGCACTATATCGAGAACAAACCAGCGTATCGTTTTGGAGGGTTTATAACAGTACGTTCAAGGATTCAGTCGTTTATACCATTGATTTATTTCACCCTTCCTAGCTGTTGGGCTGAAATCAATTAGTGTTTTTGCTCTTATCTGATATGCATCCACCACAGCCCCAGAAGGGAGTTAAGAGGGGTTTTTGTGGACGCATGTTCCCAGTGATTTCCGTCACGGTCGTGCATGACTTTTCCTAACTAGTTAGGTCTCACAATATCACGCTCATCATAAATTCAAATCTTCAGCTCGTAAGTAGGCGTCCGAGCGGTAAGCCACCAGAGAAAAGCATCTGGATAACTTTTATGCAATCGTTGTCATTTTGACATATTTCCCGAGCAGTGAGTTTGATTTACTGGTATGCGCGCTGTCGATGAGATTCAAAATAATCGAAACAGCTATTTACCACTTCTATAATGCTCACTAGGACCAATTGTAAAAATTTTATTCCTTTAGCTCTTCGTGGGTTCTTTTTGGTCAGGTTGCGGAACTCGATGTAATTGTGTTGTGTCGTTTCATTTAATGACTAGATGAATGCTGTGAGGAACCGTAGGCTGTGGATCTGTACATTTTATCACATTGCTACAACATGATGCAGGACAAGGATAAAAGCTGTAAGAGGTCACTATTACCGTACCGTATACGGATACGGTGTGCACAGGTTGAAGGACAGATTGGACACCGAATCCAATTCGAGCTTTAATGTAAACATTAGACAAATGGATGGAAGCTATACACCTTATAGTCAGACTTCAACCGACAAGGATGAGTTTTGTTATCCGGTTTATATTTGACTTGGTTCATTCTTTTCACTGTTTTTGTTGTTGGAAAACCTGCTTGAATACTAGTACTTAAATAAGGCACGCTAACATACTTAGCATCCCCGCGACTGCTTTCGGTCTTCTTATTCAATATCTCTAGCTAGTCGGTGTCAGAATCCTTTGGACCTCAGTCACGAAAATGCTGCATAAGTTAGGACAGTATCAATTTCTTCATGCCGCACTCAAAATTGTGAGTTGCTCGCCTTAATTTGTGGCCACGCACACTGAATGTATATTGTGCACTGTGCATGGGGTGGACAAGTACAAAACCTGTTTGAACCATCTTAACCAATGAAGTGGAACTAATTCATGTAAATGATAATCATCTGATCTCAGCCAATTACGTCATTGGATTAGCCTGTTGTTCACGAGGTGTGGCCATCATATATTCTGTTATCAAAACTGGGCACATTTTCATTGTCATCGGTTCGAAACACTATCGTTACGCACACGGTATGTATTCTGCATTTTAAAAAGAGACGTGTTTCATGTTGTAACACCAATCGATCTCTAGTGATGCGTAAACAGCACCGCCAGGAGTTTTTCCAGGGTACTAGCTAAGCTCGTCTGCTGTCATATATGTAGTAGTGTACACGCACTAAAAATCGTCTGTTTAATGGATTTACTAAATTAAATGAAAAATATTCTGCCTTATGCGCTTGATATGTATTTATGGATAGTCGTATCAGTAAACGCCGAAACTTGGACGTGATGGTTTTTTAGTGACATCTTAAGAAACACCTACATCTATACTGCCAGTAACCTGCGAACGAGAAGCATTGAGAGACATTAAAGATCCTCAGTGCAGGATAGAGAAATGCGCACTTGTACTTACTAAACTTTGTTGACGGTGGAGTAACTCCTGTGTGTATTCACGTGGGTTGATTATGTAGTTCATTCTCTTCTTTTCGCGGTTTGTGACACTTTGCAACTAGGCGAATCAAGATCGCTCTGGGCGGTGCACGAACATGGACACTTGACTAACCAGACACCCACGATGTTTAAGACTGGTATTAAAACGAAGGACGTCACCTGATCCTAGTTCCTTTGGAAGTACGGCTATTCTAACATTTTCAATCTTTGGTATGGTAACCGGTAAAAGTACTGGTTATTTATTGAAACACCATGCTTTGTCGTGTGACGTTTTCCACTTCGAAGATAGCTCAACCATTTGTTAACTGAAAGTCGTTCCAAGTAATAGACTTTCCGTTTGTCTCGATGAACATTCTCTCTGGCAACATCGTTTTAGTTTATACAATCACTTTCCCTAAGCATCGCAACCGGTACAAGTGTGCCTGTCTTACAGCTGGTTGCACATAAATGTGTTTGCTACTGACAAATGTAACAACTAAGTTGACTTTTGTTCTCTGAAATTACGCATTACAGTTTGTCTGTTGCTCTGCTTAGCGTAAGTGGTTCATTACTGACACTTATCAAGATCGTGTTTCACATTCTGAGACGCGTTTTGCACTGTCAAGTGTTGTGTGACTGCAACATTCATTGTAGTTCACAGATCGTTTGGCTGGTATGCCTGTTTGCGAGATTCAAATACAGACAGATTGCTCACGCCATCCAATTGAACGCGCGTTTTCGTTTACAGTAGGTTTACTCACGGTTCACAGCAGTGCACATGATATCAAACCGTGTGTATTTTACTCCGAAACAGCAGACGTCTTTCTGACTTACTAAACTTCTGAACCAGTGTCCAACATAAAACTTCTCTCTCTTTTTGTCGATAGCATTATTTCAACAATAAAAGTAACCTTGAACATTATTGGTGATTTGAATGGAGCTAAAATCAGAAGACCGATTTTATGTGATGGCTGTACCATGTCGTGTATTCTCGTCTTTTGCAGCGCAGCAGTGTAATATTATTTAGAAATAAGTGAAACTATAAGTCTAATCCCGTCCTCTTCGTTTAATCTGTTGCTGACAGACGAGATGACAGTATCTTATCTCAATCAGTGTAAATTAAAACTGGTGATCCCTAAGTTCACACAGTTTCTCACTTGTCCAATGTAAGCACTTTATTTTGCATATTTCAAGTAGAAAAATATTCAATTTACCATTATTCACTCATAGCTATTCTTTGAGTTTCATGGCAAACGTAAAATGTCAACGTTTGCAAATAGCAATTTACACAGATTTACCCTATGGAAACGCTAATAGGCTGTTCCTTGGAAGGTTTATAATGTGGTCCAATTAGCGAATAAATCGGACAGTCATATTACACTTACTCAGTCACACCAGGCTAGTTGTATTCCTTTCCGATCAATCCACATGTGCTAGAATTGTCTACCTCACATTTTATCTGCTTATACATTATGCATTATTATCATATTATATTAACGTGTTACTGTTATTATGTTTTTTTTGTTGCCGTGGTGGCATATTCACGAACTTTGGCAGATCACTGCACCTGAACCTAAAGAATGGTTTTAATTATCTTCACATGATCATAATGCATAGGTGTCTTCATCCGCACCGAGCTTACTGGGTCACTGTTCTACGATTCCAGTGCTGTTATTCATTCGAACTCATCCTCGGGCAATGCTATAGGTTAATGGTTCTTTCTCATGATCTATAATGATGAGGATCTGGAATCTCGTGGTCCCACTGAAGTGAGAATACCAGTGAGCTCGTAGGCGGAGCACAGCTTGGTTCGTTGGATCCACGGTCTTTGCTATCAGATTTGGTATTTCGTTTGAACTCTGATTACAAATATGCTGTTTCTCTGCTGTAGTTGCATTTGTCCCAACAAACGGTAGTTTAGATTCTGTTTTGTACTATTTCGTTTTTGGTCTTCTGGGAAAGACTACATTGTTTTGTCTCTTCATGATATCTGCATACAACTTTACAGTTTTACTCCAACTGCGGAACGGCTGGGTGGCACGTTCAGCAACGAAGCAGTAACAGTGGTGATGACCTTTTGCAGTTGTGTGTGTCTCAGGCTCTGTGTATCAATTTCCTCATTTTAGAACAAAATACGATAATCTGTCACTTGGAAGCCACACTCTGCAACCTAACCATGGGTATCCATTGGCCACTTTATCGTCAACTACCGGTGGCGCCACTAAATTAAAGACAATCTTTCATTTTTGAGCAACCGCTTTTGCTTTGGGCATGCTTGATCTTGTTGTATACTCGGAGATCATCTGTTCACAAATGTTTACTGGTCAATTCGAGTTCGGACGATGAAGCCGTACGAATTTTGTCAAGCAACAGTCATGATCAAGATAACGAGCAGCGGTAGTGGTTAAATCCATGCATGCATTAAACAGGTATCTTAACCTTCTCCATATTCCAGTGGGATTGGCACAAAGTGTAACCAGTCATTCTCAGTAATTCTCCTCAGGCTTTTGGATTTATACAGGATGTATGCGAATTTCTAATGAAAATCAGAATATGTCACACATGTCAGCAAATATCACGAACGTGGACGGAATCCGGTCTGCTACACGGAGGGTAGTGGTTTCAGTAAGTGTCTTTGTCAATGCTTGTTGACGTCGTGATGTTTATATCTGTTCGGACTTCAGGTGGTTTTCAGGAGGATTCGTCAGGAGGGTGGAAGGTTTACATCAATCTTTTTTTGTGGTATCCGATGACTATGGTTTCCCTCATTGATGTCACACTCTGACAATCTCGGTGTGGCATTGTTGAATCGGGTAGATGATAGAAAATGTCCCTTTCGGTTTCAATTGTCTAATCTTTAAGGTGAGAATCGATCCCGGTAGCTTTCTGGAGCAAGTCCAAATCATTTCTGAAGGTTATTTCGAATTTTATCCGATATCTGACTAGTGGCTGTCATAACGTAGCCGCTTTCACAACGAAAAGCCAGAGAACTCGAGATAATGAAGAAAATCTTGGCAAACTATCCTTAAGGTGTGACACAAATATCGAGCTGGTATTGTACGATACGATGCGGCCTCGTGTAAATTAACATATTTGTCAAATTGCCTATAGGTGATATGGTAACTAGCCACACAGTAGGTACTCAACTGTATTCGGTAATCTGCGACTAATGCTCTCTTTGGTAGCCTCACTGCTGTTTGATAAATGAGCGAAAAGAAATTTTTCCTCCATCCTCCGAATATTATCACGTTTTGCTTTAGATTACGCATTTTCATCCAAAAATGTTTGGTCAGTATGTTTCTCGAATGTCCTATAGATCGTCTTGTAAGAAATCTTACGTACAACTTGTTTTTCTCTAGATCTCGAGCAACAGATTTAGTTTATTGTTCAGTTCAGCGGTAGGACGAAGCCGTGAAAGTGTGTATATTGGCTGTCATTGTCTGCAGGTTGACTTCTGAGCTGATCTGTTCGACAGAACAATCCTGTCTTGAGAAAAGGTAATATGTTGTTCTGTTATACTTTGTGGTGAACTTAATATTGGAATGCGCACAACTGAAATCGACTAGTACTCTGTATCCTCGTTGTTTTTCATCTGACAAGCACGTGTGTGTTTAGCTGTTCTTGGTATCGCAGTTACATTCATTTGTTTACAGTTGGTCCGCAAGTAGAAATCAGAAGCGGAACTAGGGATAAACATGTTCAAACGTCTCAACAGTTATGCGAACCTTTTGCGGAGATATATTTGCTAAAAGAACATTGCAGATACGACAGGATAAGATATTTGTCTATTATATGGGACTTACAATAAAACACCATCTAGACTCTCCTGTCCCGGAACATGATAATGATGTTTGCAAACTTACCGACTGTAGGATTACTTGGACGAACGAGCTAGTTAGATGAAAAGGTGTTTTGTTGAGAAGTGGTCGGACTCTGCTTTATCTCGTTGGTAGATAAACGGGCCGTCTACATATGAAAACCTTGGCTCACAACTTTACCGCTTGTCGCGGCGATTTTAAAACATTGTGGATGAGTTTGATTGGCTTACTGATCTGTGAACGATGGAAATAGATTGTCGAGTTATGACATCCCCGGACAATTTACTGTCGAAAACCGAGATAATGTTAATGCATAAAAACGGGGTTCCAGGCTGAGACCTTATTCTTCGGATTGTCTTTAACGATAGTGTTTTATAACGTGCATCTTGGTTTTTGAATAGTATAACGCGACTCTTACTCGCGAGAACTGAAGGAAGAAATTGAGGGACCAGAAGCGACTATTGAAACAGTTTTTATGCACTATGTGAGACGTGTCACCAAGGCGAATGACGAAGCACTGTTGCCCATTGGATGCGGATATACGTCAGCCATGCAAATTAGTATATACGTTCGTTGTATGTTTTCACATAACGTGTAAGGAATTTCGTGCAATAAACAACCTCCCAAGCCAAGCGTCTTTTGCGGTCTCTACAGGGTCGAACGATTGTCATCTGAATTGTCCACATTTCGGAAAATTAGAGTCTTCTCGTGATCAACACTTATCAACAGTTTGACAATCCATACACGTTTGTATGTGTATTTTGACTGCAGTTCATGCAAAGGTGTGTTCACAATCTGTGGATGGTCACTCATTTACTTGCTGGGTCAAACCGGTTAGATCGGTGCAGATATCAAGAGTACTTACGAGTAACATGAAAGCTCGGTGAGTGGCACCAACCAAGAAAGTGTTCGCATATCTCCGATGAATTTTGACCCTGAAATACATAGTACTTATGCTGCCTTAGGTTGTATGGTCATTTTCATTCAACTGTACAATAAATTAGCGTGCTTATATCTCAGTTTATCGTAACTCAGAACACTATTTTAGTTGCACGCTTTGCTATGCGAGGTAGTCATTACAGCGTTACAGTTAGACTGCAGTGAATGTGAACACACTAACCGTGAGGTACTGTATTGCTGATTGTGTGAACTTAGTCTACACGTTGGATCCATATTATATATATATATATATATATATATATATATTACATGGATCCAATGACCATACAACCTAAGGCAGCATAAGTACTATGTATTTCAGGGTCAAAATTTATATATATATATATATATATATATATATATTACATGGATCCAATGACCATACAACCTAAGGCAGCATAAGTACTATGTATTTCAGGGTCAAAATTTATATATATATATATATATATATATATATACCGAATCTTTTCGATAAAATCCTTTCGGGTATAAATACGGTAATACATATTTGCTACTCTAAAGTTGCTCGTTTCTCTGTTTGCCACTCACAGTAAACTAGTGTTTTGGGCAGAAGATAATGCCTTTGAATCTGCGTCCGTTGTGATTGCTGTCATTGACGGACCAATTTTTACAGGAATCTATTTTTTTGTCATTTTCTCTTTGTTTTATTACCATGTTATCCATCGTGTTTGGCAAATACGCACGAACTAATGATACAGTCTATTGTCATGTCATCTTTTCAAGGTTCACTAACGCGCATTATTCTATGGAGACCGGTATTTCTCTCCTCAAAGCGTTCACGAATGATCTGTCTAATTTGAAGTTATTCATACTTCGTCTACGCGCTCTGAGCCGTGTGTCATTCGGTGAATTCTCGCTAGACTAATTGGTAGAAAACGTCCGTGGCCACTTGTTTACTCCTAAATTTGGTAGTTTATGTTTCGCGTTTCCAACGATTGAGTTCATTCTTCGTTGGACATATGTAGGTTTAATTTATGTACAAAAATTGCTACCTGTGTGCAATATTTGGTTTTTGAGAACTGTATTTGCACTCGGAATTTTGTTCAGTTTTAATTTTTTCGTAGGCAAAACTGCAATAGAGAATAAATTGACTTCAGTTCGCATTTGTCTAATGACGGCATTTTGTTCAATCATTGATCAGATGACCTTTTTAATATTATGCTGACTGATTCCCACGAGCGTGCAATCAAAAAACGACGCTAATTTATGTTTGTAAATGAGGTCGAATATTTTACTAACTGAATGAAACCTTTGATTTTGCAAAACGAGAGCATACTTTTTATGTACTAACGTTGTATGAGAAGTTATGGAATGACCGAGGATAAACCTTTTCGTTGCGTTCATCTATATATTCATTGCCTAATACTAACCAGTTCATTGTTTACGTGTATTGTTCACATATCATCTTTCCACCAAGGAAACTAACTACATCTGGTTTCGAAATCTCATTGCTTCCGTTTGGCCATGTAGTTTTATTTGCGAGGTCGGCGATAGGATTTGACAGACAGTGCCACAACTCTTATTTCAGTTGACAGGCCTCTGTAGTATTGCACCTGGACCGTTGCAACTCGATTTATTTACGATTTCCATTTCTCACGTATTACGATTAGGTTTCCATTATCGGCTGTTTTTACTCATTATTGAGTTGCTGTTTTTAGTTGTCCTTTGCACTTGCGAAATCTAGTGTGCTACTGCAAAGTGAGCAGGCGATTGTGCCCTAGTCCACCATCGTTGCAAACGCTTCAGGCAGTTGCAAAACTTACTGACTAGGGAAGTTGTGCTTACTCTTACGGCTCATTTGATTAACGAATAAACAAAGCACCGGCTGCATCTATTACTTTCCGTCGGTTTTAACTGTGATGTGTTTGTAGCCTTCCATTGAGAAGTGGGGCTTCTGTCGTCACTGTTACAGGCTACTGAACTCGTTCACCATTCTATCTAAGTTGGTACCAAAACACTGCCACTCACCGGAGCGAACGACTTATGTTGTCAAGTTTGTATCCATCTTTGAAGTATGTTTATGTGGGTAAAAGTGAACAACGTGGGTAGTGAATCACTGTATTCCTGTCTGCCATCTCGCATTTATTGTCACTTGATGCTGATACGTGTAAGTCAGTGCAGCGGAATTTGAATTAGCGGTCTTACTCCGAGGACACACAACTCTTAGTGTGTCCAAATGAGTATTGTTATTTCACTTATTTGATGTGTTGAGTTGTTTGCTTGTGTGATACTCGTCTTCACCGTAAAACGCCTAAGCTTAGGCTTGTGTTCTTTGCCGAAATACGTTGCCCTGGCCAGCGGATCACGAGCTCCACTTTCCCACCGTGGTACTATTCCGAATAAAGTTATTATCATCTGTATTTCTTTATAGAATGTACTTATTCGCACCTTCTCGTTGTGAGTACACTAGATGTTGACGTTCTGTTATCATATAATTCAGTCCTTCATCATGCCGTATACATAGGCCTAGTGTTACTCGGTTATTCCGGCCTCTTATCAAGTTTATTTCAGTACAGTTAACTTTCAGAGTTTGTCTTAGCGTATGCTTCTGTCCTGTTTTCAACTAACTACCATTCAATTTCTTTCATTCTGATTTGGTGTTTCTGAATTTCGCATCATCCAAGCTTTAAACAGTGTAACTTGAAATGGAATGTTTGCTACAATCCGTTGGTTTTTAGACCACTTACAAACTAATAAACTGTGCAAGGCTGTTAAGTTCTGTAATTCTTCTATACGGCTGGCTTCTCGTATATAAAATTGTCTAGATCAACTTCTTAATCCAACTGTAAACATGTTTTTATAATTCCTCTAGACAGTTGCGTCTTATGTTGCTTTTGATAATTACCTGCAGCACCCAGTTGCCGCCTAAGGATGTGCTAAACTCACGCTTCAGGCGCGATTAGTCCTCTACCTTTCACCAGTAAGGCCACCAAATTTTTCAGGTTGCTCTTTTTTCAGTTTTGTCAAACTACTTATCTCCAAGGTCTATGTATTTACACCAAATATGCATCTCTTAGTCTGATGTCCGTTCTCTTTCTCCCTGTCCACCCTTTACACCATCAGTATGTGGTTGTGACCGTGTGCCTCAAGGCTGGCCTCGAACATACAGCGTGGACTTGGTTATCACACTTGGCCATTTGGGGCAGCGTTGTTTGCTGGTTCTTGTTTCTGCTTGCCTACTCACATATTTATCCCACATTGCCTCTGGCTTCAGTAATGGTTGGCATGGTAGGTACACATGTTACTCTCATTATTGTTTCTTTCTGTACACATATTTTCAGTGACTTATCGACCTCTGGCTGCCGGCAACTTTTGTCAAGGCTTCCAGTCAATAGACACATGACCTCCACATATCGATTTGTTTGACTATAGAGAAAGCTAACCGCCAGGCTCCAGAGAACACAATACTGTTGTAGTGACCTCTTACTTTGTTTAGCGGGCGCTCTCATGCACACCTGCTCATTGTTGTTTCAGGTGAACGGAGCCGATTGGTTCTTGGTAAACGACTAATGACGCATCAGGTTGAAACGTGCTTCATAACTGAGTGGGTTTCGTAACTTATAGTTCTCAGTATATGCAACCAATGCGTGAAAGTTTACTGATTGCGATTGTTTACTCGTTTCACTCTGTAATTGTTACATCGTTCAGTTGGAGCGAGGGAGAACATAATTTGCAGTACTGCTACTGTTTTGCTGAATCAGTTTCATGAAATTTCAGACAAAACTAGGAATTGATTTGTTGACTGTTCGGTTGGCGAGTGTCTTCTGGTAGGGGTTCTCCTCCAACTAGATGTTTGGTGCATCTGAGAATACATAGTTTTAAACTCACCGTCACATAATTTCGTTGGCAGGTATCTGATCGTCTCCGCGTTGCAACCAACAGGTGCAGATTGAGTCATTCCCCCCTTCCTCTGGTTGTTCATCTATCTCGTTTTCGCTGCTATTTCGGCTCCCTGTGTTAGGTTCATTCCAGAGCTGCCGTCGTACCCATGAAGTAGCCACAGTTTGCCCAGCTGGTTTCTTTTTCACTCATAATACTGTTTGCTGAGGCCAATGTGGATTGTAGAAGTATGTGGCTTGTCAGTTAATCTGCCGTACATCTGCGTTGTCCACATTCTGTGTGCCTTTTGGGGCAACTGGAACCATCTTGAAGGTTTTTGCACTTCCAGCACAACACTTCATTCATGGTTCCTGTGGAACTGTCGTTGTTCCTTGAAATAGTTCACAGTTTAGCTGATTAATAAGAAAGTATCACTGTTTGATAGTGAACGAATGAAAACTCTTGAAGAGGAGGCAAGAAATTTACCTCAACGGGCACATCATTAACCGTGACACTGTCATATCAAAGAACATTTTCAACTATCGGTGTGAACAGCCGCGAACCCACTAACCCACCGGTCTTAACAAGTGGAGCGATCACTGCTTTCCTAGCACAGAATCACGTCATTGCTTGGCTGCTTAGCTGATCAGTGTACAATGCCTCAGACACTTGGTCGGCTTACGAAGTACGTGAATTAACTGGTATAACCGTACATTTTGATTGCCTCGAGCTTCGGTCAAGCACTTGCAAAGTTCCCGTATAAGTACTGACGGACCGTCGTGTTTTTAACTCCTTAGTAATTGTCGGCGACGACGGTGTTCGAGTACTAAGAGCTTTTGTACATCTAACACACAAATGACGCAATTCTCCAATCCGTAGAGCAAAACCGATCATATACACACCATAAGCCATCCGCTTACGTGGCATTCGTACATCTTCATAACTGCACACATGACGATGATTTAGAAACTCACTGCATATCTTCACTATCCTTATAGATACTTCATCAACAATATTATAGACTGATTAAGTCACACTGCCCTGATGGATGAAGCGATCAGTGTTCTCAAGTGGTATGCTTGCAATAGCGAATAGTCAGGTCTAAACAAAGTGTGTAACAACAAGTTGGAGATGCCATAGGCATACCACGAGCTAATCGCATTGATTAACCAGTTAACTGGTCCACATGTTGTCTACAAAGAAGTGAACAAGCCGGTGTCGTCAGCATACTCTGTTTCAGTTAGCTTACTATTTAACGTATGTTCCACTGCGGGATCCTAGGAACTTTCAAGGTACTCTTTTTTCGGCGCGTCTTCGCTAAAAGTTATTCGTGTGTTACCGGTTGAATCCTTAGTTTGATATGCGAGTCTAAACTCAAAGTGCAAAAAATCGGAAATCATCTTTTCATGTCGCATTATTAGACGTTAACAAGTCAGCTTTGCCCAAATTGGCCGCGCTTCACTTGAATCAACCGTGAAGTCATGAGAAACGAATCTAACATATCCATCTAATTTGGCATAGCAAAAATGCGCTCCACATCGTTTATTCTGGATGTTATTCACCATGGTTCGTATTGTTTCCTACAATTTTCCTTTGGGGGTTGCATCAGTGCTTTATTTTTTAACCTGATCCCTGTAGTTGTTGGTTACGAAAAGAGGACAATTTGTGATGTCACTTTTTGTGAAAAACGTCTACTCGGCTTTGCTCCTGTAGTTATGGTTGTTTCTATTGATTTCACTGATTTCATGCAGGACACCGCAGTTTACGGAACTTTTGTTTTTTGGGTCGGTCTTTTCTTAATACCGGCTTTCTGTCTGTCACGGGACTTAGCGTGGAAAATGTGAGTTCTGTTTTGTTCAGTGTTATGTTTTTTATCTATTAACCAGCGGACACATACTTCCTAGTATCATTCATGCAATTGTGTTAGCACATCAGCACACTTTTATGTTCATTCTCTACAGAATTCAGTTATCGCTAACCTTACACAACTCTAGCTACCTCATGTTTTCTCTTCTTAGTCCCTTTGTTCATTTTGCAGTGAGGTTCTGATGGTGTATCTCGCTGGATATGCGTTGATCGGTAGTAACATGTCTTCGCAACTTGATCAAGCTTCACCAAGAGTTGTCTTTACACTGTTCTTTTTGTGTGTTGGTGTGCATCTCTGCTGGTGGGCTATATCTCGTTGCTTATGAGAGGCTCACACTTCGTCCAGAACGCTATGTTACTTTCCCTTCTCTGTTGCCCATCACAGATGTATCTTTCAGTGTGTTGACCAATATGGATCCTTACCGCTGATCTGTACTTTCTACCAGTCTTCTTCTACATACATTCACAACTGTCTTGTTTGTGCACTTGACGTTAATCTGTTCAGCTCATTCTGCTTCACTGTCTAATGGACCAAGCTTAGTAACGCATCGTCCAAAAAGAGTTTCTCTTTTATGTTAGTCGACCAACGACAGAACCCTACGTGTGAGTCTTCCCGGCAGTCATATGTCACTAGACAATCCAAAATCGTACTCTTCGGCTCTCGACGCTGCATCGATCGCACCCATACGATGAGCTGGCACTCAGTCAGTCGTCAAGTCTAATAACTCAAACCCTCTTTGTCATATTGCCCTTTCCTGAATGATGGCTTCAAGCCAGTGAACTGTGAACGACCTTTTGCGGAACATATATCTGTAGACGATCTTCCATTTTCTCGGGCTCCTTCACTGGCAATGTTATTATCAAAACGACTAAAATGCTTGCTCAGAGTCATGGCTTCCTCTTACCGCAAAACCATTTCCCTTTCCAGGGCCAAACGCAGTTTTGCTGGTTCCTTGCGTGAACAAGTGATGCAACTAGAACAGATCGACGTTGATCCCGGTCGCATGATTCGAGCAAGCTACAGTGCTAAGTGAGTGCCATTTCTTGTCTATCCTTTGGTGTTTTGCCGATAAACGGGGGCGATGTTTTTTGTTATTTCGTTGTGAGCTTCCGTCACTTGGACGTGCAACCCAAGTATACAATAGCTCCAGATAAAGGCTTCTTATTGTTTCACTCTCTTAGGTAGCCTGTTTGACAAGCGACCAACAAACCACAATTCGTTTGGCTGACAGTTCTTCCTCATGATATCCATTGGGTGTTTATTTTTTATCAGTCACACTACTACTGTTCTTTATTTTTCAATTTAGCGTATCCCCTAGTAGGTACCGCTGTGGATCAGTATGTACCAACCTCAAATCATTCAGATAATCACATGATTCTCAATCATTTCTCTTTTTTCTTGGTTGCATTCATGATTTCCATAAGCGTATTTCAGTTTGGCAAAAAATCGACAGTGTTTTTGTTATGGTTTTTCGATCGGCAGCCTTGCACATCAAACATCACGTAGGTTTCTCCGTGGTTCCTACAAGTTACTCGTGGCTGACATTAAGCTGGGTGGGTACGATCTTTCTTGAAAAATCACGGAATGGAATTGTCTGTCCGCTTCCCATGTATGCAGTCGGTTTTATTTGGTTTACTGATGCAGCCGGGCGCACCGTCAGATTATCAACTACAGAGGTCATTTATGGAAGGAACGAGCTTGTGGATAAGTGTTAAAACTACAATCGGCAGCTTATTCACAGGTGGCGTGTTCGACTCTCCGGCGTGCGTGATGCTGATAGGACCTAACTAGCTCGAAACAGCTATCTCCCATTTCACTGGCACCAACATTTTTTAAGAACGAGCTTTTTCGGATATACAGTCCTAAACATGAATATAGTATCAGAGCTGTCAACTTGATTCGGCGCGGAAAGCTAGAGAAAATGTTTGGTTTCTGTGACAAGTTACTTGTTAACCCATCCTTGGTCACCAAATTTGTTTGAAAAGGTTGGCTTCTGTAACCTTTCCTCTCTAGACTTACGCTAGGGCCGACTGGAAAGTCTACGGTAATGCGACAGCTGCGATCAATTGTGGGTGATGTTCAATCTATATGAAAATCAAAATCCCCTACTACTCATCAATAATCAACTTAGTGTCAATATTTGAGAATGAGTTCTCAGGTGGCATTGTTCTATTTCCATTTATTTTTTAATTTGATTCATACCGATGATGTCACTCTGTTGGTTGATGGCTCACATGTGGATTTCGCTGCTTTCTATAGATTGACTGTGTTAATTGGTTGGTGTGGAACGAGACTGGACCTTGACGCGGTGTGACGGCTTGCGCATCTCGATGACCTATTGGGATAAACTGGACGGTGTGACCACCACACCGATAGAGTCACTCATGCCAGACAGGCCAATAGGTAGAGGTCTGACAAACCAGTCTCCTGGTCCTCCAGGTTGGGGATTGGAAGAAGGTTGGCATCTTTTACCGAAAACTGTACCAGTTCTGGTACACTGCCACTCAGCCGCTGCCTTGCGGTATGGGCTTTCGAGCCAAAGGCTTTGGTTGAG
>JTDE01001340.1:12478-53540 GCA_014338405.1 Paragonimus skrjabini miyazakii | reverse complement strand
GAGTAATGTTCAGGTTGCCCGATCGTCTCGAAATGGAGACACAGTTACTGTCTGTTAACTCCAATCGATAACCCCGCGACTAGGACTTCCTAGACAGGTCGAGATCTCCGATCTCATTAAACCTGCTAGGCGATATTTTAGATTACTAATGAGTAGTCGGGGATTTGGTTAATTTCAAGTTGAACATCACCCACAATTGAGGATGCGACAGCTGCGATCAATTGTGGGTGATGTTCAACTTGAAAAAAATACTGTATTTTATTGTAAGATTGGACGCTTAACATCGATGTAGGGATGTTTTGTTACATCTGCCATAGATTGCACCGATTCGTCCTACAACTGTACACGTCACTGCAACCGCAAATGTACTGCTAATTTAGCTGCGTATGACAGAATGGTCGTTGAATCACGTCAGCCAATAACAAGATAGAATGCGTCAGACAGTTGATCAGCTCCATGTCTGGCCTCAAATGAAAACATGTGACGGACAGTGCCAGGGCTTGGCAACTAACTGTTTGATAACTAATCACCAACGTTCAGGTTAAGTTTTCACTAAAGTATCACGTTCTTGCCGTCATTTAATTGTCTGTGGTAACCAAAACTTTTGAATTAAAATATTACGGAATACTGCCGTATGGTAAACATTTTTGAAGGATCTAATGTTAATCAATCTTACGGTTTTGCGAAAGCAATCGTAACACAGCCAATCACACGGCAGATGCGATTCAAAACGAATCGCAGTTTTCTTTTCACATCGTCAGTGATGTGGATATGACAGCTGATTTCAAAAAGATTGGTGTTTTTCGAGCTGCTTTGTGCTGTATGTTAATCGTTTTAAGTTTGCGGTGAACATCTGCCAGTTCTTCCAGATATCCGCTAACCGATAGGATTTTCTTCAGCCTTAGTTGTGTTGTTGTCGGTGCATACTTGTCTGGTCTTTTGAAGTGGAATTCATCCCCAAAAGGATGTTTATATTTGACCAGTGTAAGAAAACAAAGTCGATGGTATTGGTCAAATCATAAAATTTAGTTCAATCGCTAGGGTTTTCAAATTGTCACCCATTTTTTTTAAATTTGGAGGCTTTGGTAATTATGCTAGCTTATAAGGTGTGAAAATGTTCAGCAAATCTGGGCGTGCTATAAGGACTATTTATCCATCAACCAACGCTCTCGATCAGTCTACTTCTCGGCGTTGAACACCGACATTGAAGATACTGTTGTCTGTCTTGTTTACTTCATTCTACCAGTACAGGACTGAAGAAATGAGTCACTTGTGTTTGTTTCTTGGACTATACCAATGCTTTCACCCACGTAATTTTGATACTGCCGTGTCAACTGCTACAAGATTATGAGATCCAATCGATCTTAGTATGCTAGTTGTTGATTTCAGCAACAGAATATAACTAATATGTTTCAGATACGTTTTTGAATATGTTGACGACCGTTTTGGAAACAGTATTTTCCGATACTTTTGACTCAACCGTTTTCCAATACGATCTATTTGACTGGCATTATTGGTTTGTTTCGTTTTCACTTTCTAATACCCATTGTTGTCATGGTGAACTAGATATTTAAGATGAATCCATTGCTCGACAAGTTTCATTCGAATACACCACAACATGCACTGGTCCATTCACATCAGTGTTACTTCTGTGGGCATCACGGACACGTTCAAATGCGCTTTGCATCTCATCCTAATCTCTTTCATTAGCGTATATGTACTGTTTCATCCGCCATATTGTTTCCGTGTAGTTTTCCCTGCTCTTTTACTGTAAGATTTCAGCCTTTCGAATATGTCCATATCATGCTGGCACTACACACACTTGTTCTAGTCATGTCATTGCTGAGTTCCACCTATAAGTCATAATTAAGGCACCGGGGAAAGGGTTTCTGCTTAAAAAAAAGATTCTTTGTTAAAAGCCCTCTAGTTTTGCTCGTCAAAGTTCCCCTAACGGGCCTATTGCTCATACTTATCTCGTTTGATGGAAACGAACCTGAAGATTGCCATTCAACACACATTCTTTGTGGAGTTGGGTTCTCGTATTCGAAACCATGACGTCTTAGAGTATTCATTTGTGTGCGTTGGCTGACATTGTGTTTAACATCAGCTTATTCTGTTAATTCGGAGAAGCGATCATAATAAGCACAACAATACACCAACAGTGATGTATTTCAATTCACTTACAACGCGACACTCTTGTGCACAACAGCTTCTGACGTAGTGCCATAAATCACTAAAAAGAGACCGGGAATATCGTCCGTAAAGCTATCAAATAAAAGTATTTTAGGTTGTTGAAGGTCAAACTGCTTTCCCGAACTTGATGTTTTCCTGATAAAACCATGTACTTTCTGAATTCCAATCAAAAGCATAATGGCACGTGAATTTGCTGCCGTTATGGTAAAAAGACTTACGGTAAGTAACTGAAAGACTTTGGTCTTTTGATTTTTCCTTTTCTCATGGAAGGATGTTCATTCCTCGAACGTTTATCTGCCTGTTTCCGAATCACTTCAGTAAAACAAAAGATTATTTACGATTTCCTACAGTGAATTTGGCGTTCCTCTCCTTCTTTTCATCTTTTGAGTAAACTAGATGATTCCTCGATAGAGTTAGGTTTAAGTGTGAATCTACTCTTACCACAAATTTCCGGATCTAACTTCATTTTTGCCCGCAATTCTGTTTTATGGTTGTGAAGTCTAGGTGATTTCATGTTTCTTGTTTGAATTTAAACATGGGATCATCATGTAATAAGCCACATTACCTTTTATTCTTTGGCTTTGAATTAGAGTCTGCTTTTCTCACGCGCTTTTGGCATTTAAACCTTGATGTCGGAATGTCGATGGTAACACTTTTTAGTGTAAACTGGACATTGGTGTGAAGCATTTGCCGAATTTACAGTTCACAATCAAGACTGCGGAATATCACTAGAGTACCTTGGATTGTTTGCCCAAATTTATCTATAAACAACTCTGCACTGTATGTTGACTGGTCGTCAGCTAGACAGAATGACCCCACCTATTCTAGTTTTGTTCATCAAAGTTCCCCTAACGTTTTCACTTGTTTCTGTTTACTTCTCTATATCTTTTCCTTTCCTTAGATGGATATGCATTCTCGCAAGAGGAGCATGGTGTTGTTCGTCAGTCCGATCTCATCCGCGCGTACGATTCAACAAGAATGAAGCCCGAAGGTCGATGATTTCACTCTGTATATGATGTGTTGTATCGCACTGCATTGTGCCAACATCTGTGTATCCCCTGTTAGTCTGTTGCATCGAGCACACTATACAACGGTGATTGGTTCTCTAACATATACAGTCGGTTGTTATTAACATGCACTAATCCTTGCCAACTCTATCCGGATAATAGGTTTCGCTCTCACTGTCGTGTGTTTATCGCGTAACAACTCACACTACAATGCTATCTTGAATATGTACGCTTCTGTGTCTATATGCTTGTGTACTTTTACTTTTCAAGCACTCTTTATATCTGTATGCCTATGTTATGTCACCCATTCGTCCAGATCTGCTGTACTCATCTGTTAGTTGCATTTTACACCTATGGTGAACTGGGTTACTCGATTTCCTCCTGCTGTTGCAGCTGCAGTCCTGTGTAAAAAAACAACCTTTAATCTGGTCATGTGCATACAAGTCCTTCGAACTCCCAGCTTTCAGATATGGTTGTTTTGGCCTAAGTTTATATACATTCGTACACGCATTTGAAACTATTACTTCGTGTTGCGAGGTGCTTTGAAGCTCTGATTTTTTCAGTTTCTCTTTCCACACACTTTCTTGATCAGCTGACCGTTGGTTGTATCACACCGGTTATATATATATATGCCTGGCATGGCTATTTTTCGCTATCAAGATAGTTGCATATATGCGTAAACGGTTGTCAATCTCTCGGTTTCCTATCTAACTATAACTTTCTTCTGGGTTATCTGAAAATATACACAACCTCTGACGTTTCAGACTTTGGAAGAGTATGAAATTTGTTGTTTGCAATGAGCAAGTGCTCAGTACGATTTTGGGCTAAACAGGAAACTACGTTCCGTGAGCTGTTGTAACATTCGGTTTCATCTATTTATGCGTTCAACTTCGTCGGGAGGGCCAATTGCGCAATGTCTCCTGTGTTCACCGTTGTTCACTTGTGTTGACATTGTGTCTGTCGCGATAAGGGTAATTACACCACAAATTTTAAAATCAGGTTTATTGGTTACATTTCGATTAACATCAAATTTCTCGATCCGGATCGTATGTGCAACTGATCACATGACATCCATCTATACTGTTAAAAAATGAACGCGCATTCTTAACAAGCGTAAACTGTTTATTTGTGTATCACTTTGTTTTTGAACTCAATGGTTGCTTTGGCGACTGTGGAATCGGAAAGAATGTGCTGCCTACAACGACAGAACTAGTTCCGAAAAAATACTTCGTCGTGTGTACCATGGTCGCTTGCTGTTAGCTGAAATTCTACAAACCCGGGTGTTCTCACTCACTCATTTCCTAGCGTGTGTTGTTCTGCTTTGAAGCACATTGAGAACCGACCAGTTTGAGTGGGAAGGTCGATCGCCGTGGCGCTAGTCGCCTCATATTGTTGGTATTACTACGATTATTTGCATCACACACGAGTCGGAGCTCAGATTGTTCGTTAACTTTTCATCAAGAAGTGAACACTTACCAACTCGAAAAGGAAAGTTTCCAGAAGTATGGTAAACTATACAGCGATAACTAGAAAGATCTGAGTGTTTGGTCCCGGAGTACTTACGGTTTTGATTTTTTCTCATTTGAAACAGTTGGTTCCCTTCATAAATTTGAACAAAGCAGTAAGAAGACGGACAGAGGTAGATGCTAGCATTTCGTATTGCCTCTTCAGTACCAAATAACAATAACCAGGGACATATATATGACACTATTAGGGTGGGGGGTTAACAAAATAAAATAGCAAATTAGGTGGAGAACAACAACGCAAAACTATCAGGTCCATGGGAGTCTAAGGCTTACATATAATTGTCAGCATTGTGTGTACAAAAACAATTATATGTAAGCTTCAGACTCCCGTGGACCTGATAGTTTTGCGTTGTTGTTCTCCACCTAATTTGCTATTTTATTTTTCTCATTTGTCAAGTTTTTATTAGTGTTCGTTAAAAGGAAAACGAATGGTGACAGCCGGTAACGATCACTTCAACGACTGTGGCTCGAATCCCGCCATTGATTGTGGCTTCTGGGAATGCTCGTTCGTGTCTGCAATGTACAACAACTACTGAACCGTATTCCAAGTTTGTGGTAGAACCAGTGGAGACTAAACGTGATGTGACTTCCCTTATTTGGTTAAAAATTCCCAGATTAGTCATCAGGAACTTGATTCAGTGAATAGGATTGTTTTCGGTTGTTCATCTTCTGATCAACTACATAATGATTGCATAGAACAGTGTTGTTAGAACATAACAAATAAAAGAAGTAGCCAGTTTAAGTGGGATTACCCACGTCATAGAGGTAACCCTTTGTTATCCATACGTCACAATTATGACGCAACTGCAACCGTTGCAATTTGACAGATCACTGTGTCGGTGTGAAGTGCTTGCACACACGGTATTCATTCCACTAACAGTAGCAGTTAGCAGCCATTGCTGCTTTCTATGGCCTTTGGTGTCCTTTAGAACGTCACCTTGTCTTCACTTCTCCCTCATTCAGTTGCTACTCTAAATCCCTGTCTCCACATTTATTTCTGATGTCATTAGGTTTACTCCGGATCATTCGGGAACTCCTTCCGCTTCAGCACTGCAATCTGAATTTGATAACAAATTTGTAGCGTGTTCCTTGTTACTTCTTGATAATTCTACAGTCTTTCCAGGTGATTGATATACTTGCTGGCCTTAGAGGAGTAGTAGTTTGCCTTATTCTACTCTTGTCGTTTTCCATTGATTTCATTCATATTCTCCGATTCGTAGATATCCACCTTAATACGGATTGCTTTCATTGTTCTCCCGTTGTTTTTCCTGCTTTATCAGCCAAAGATTTCAAATTAACTTGTCAATTGTTGAAGCCTTCGTCAAACTGTATTTGCATTCTTTGCGCGAATTTTATCAAGTTCAATTTTACATAACACTGTTTTATCAAATGCTGGTTTCCAACATTTCATCTGATCTCAATCCTTCTCTTTACGGCCCTTTTTGGGGAACCAGGTCCACATCTTCTACTTAATTTTTGTTCTATTATATGAGACTACATGCTTCTGTAATTTATTGATTAGCCCTTTTTTTGCTAATTCTAGCCATATAAAACAAAGCGTGATTTATCACGCAGTTATTTAGAAAGCCAGTCGAGTGTACGTTGGAATTGTATCGACAGCCTGATTGCAATCTTAATCATCGTTTAAGAATGTAGTCAAAAATTCGAGGATTAACCCTCATCGCGAAACATGTGTTAGGCGTCGGTGTGGTGATGGAAATGTCCAGGACAGCCGTTTACAGACCACAATTCGCTGTAGTTTCACTTCCGCCAGTCAGAACGACATGATTACAATCGTTCTTGAGTACTCTGATACTAGTGGTCCAATGACTGTCCATCAGAAGGAAACTCCGTGATTCAAACTTCTGAGAAACGTGGTGTGAAATGGACAGTACTGTTTCACATCGTTTAACCGATTGCTTTACACATCACTATCTGCAAAGGTGCTTGCGCTCAAAGTATAACTGTAATTGTGTCTATGGCTTCTGGTGTTCTGTTTCTACTGCATCGAGGCTAGCATTAGACCCGAGCTAGTTCATCAGTTTCTATTAGCCCCAGGAATTCAATTTTTACAGCGGATCACGATGTAAACTCTAGTCATTCAACTAGGATAAACTTGAGACGCCCAGATAGTTATCATGTTTAGTGCGAAATAAAATAACGCAACGGCTAAAGCGATCGAGATTCGATTACATCATTCTTTGTTGTCATCATAAAACGTGTAGTTGAGCCCTTTAACTCCCTTGAACAACGACAGTTTTCGCTGATTGGATTGTTCAGATCTGACAATCCAACTATATGCCTTTCAAAGCACTGAGTTCCCTTGATCCAGTTCACCAGCAACGATAGAAGACATACGTCGCGAAATGTTAACATTTCGTTTACTCTTCAGTCACGAACGTAAAACATTGGTATATATAGGACATGCGGATAGCAGCAACAGTAGAAACCATCAACGACTGGATTTACACAAAACATAAACTGTTGAGTCACGCAGTTTGTCTGCCCTGGAACTGGTAACAGTCCGTGTTTTGTGTAAACCCAATCGTTGATTGTTTCTATTGTTATTGCTGTTCGCATGTCCTATATATTCCAATGTTTCACGTTCGTGACAGAAGAGAGTAAACGAAATATGTCTTTCACTATCGTCTCATCACTGTTATGCACTCACAGCGAATGAATCAGTTTTTCGCCGTTATTCGTTCATCCTTCTCAGTACCAGGTCGATTGCGTTATTCCTACTAATTACGTCCGCTTGGGTTCGTAGTTCAGACGATAGAGCGCTTGCACCTTCTAGGCATTCTGTTTCTTTTGCTGGTTTGAGTCCGGCCGAAGCCTAAGTTTTTCACAGTTGGATCTGCTTCGACGCTTTTGTTGTGCATATCTCCGGAATGACGTTACCATTGGCAGAAAATGTGAGAAATCAGTATTTTTAGCCAGCGGGATCTTAGTGTATGCAAAATAAGTAGTGTCTCAGTTTGCTGACTGATGTGACTATTTGTGACCGAGTATGAAATGGACTGCAAGACGAAGGATGAGTACTGCCGTTTCGTTCATATAATTCATCCTCAGAAATTATCGTGTGCATTATCAACTATAGGGGGGCATCGGCTGTCCATCTTGAACTCTCAGTGAACATTCAGTATGTGGTTGGGATCAATTCATGCTGTCCCCTGCAATCATATACATAAGCTACAATGTGTGCATGAGAGGAGTGCACATCTGTGGTTAGTCATTTCACACGATCTGCCGTTGCTTAAGTTCGTCCACGCGCAGTCTGACCCCAGTTAAACGTTCACGGTTAGCATGTGCTATCACGAGGATGAGTGCCTGTTAGTTATGTCGTGCATAGTGGGCGCAGTTTGTTAGTAGATCTGCAAAGTCACTCTGTTCTTCAGTGAGGATGACTGGGTGTATCTTAAAAGTAAGACAGCTCAGGACATCTCTCTACCTAGTCTGCGTTATGAACATTAGCCATTGGGTAATATATGCAAATGTTACCGATATACCAGTGAGCTTATATGAACTAAACAGAAGCTTTGGTGTGTCAGGATCATCCTTGACATCAGAATACCAAGCTGTAATGCACTCGTGAAGTCGTCTAGTTGTGGGTATGAAAAAACTAAAGCTTTTTTTGTGTTTGTGGTTAGTCTCTTTTAGCGTGATTCAGCTATCAGCCACACACACACTAACCTCTGTGTTGCTCGGCTTGGCTTTCAACAACGAACACTGTCACTGTAAATGCCTGATCATGTGGCACGATTCAGTCCAATGCCCTCAACCAATCTGAGATACTTCTCAACGGCACTTGACAAAAAGGATTGTTAAGAGAAAGCTGTTTTCCCAAGGTGTTGTACTGAATAGTAAGCATTCCTCGCTTCCCACTGGCGTATTGGTGATTTTGTCCTTCATTGCGTTCCTGTCATCTGATTAGTCATTTACTTACAAGCAACCACAGTCGCTTGCTATTGGGTGTCTCATTGTCATTGCGCTCTGTATCCACTATACTCTCACCATACACGTGATTACCCGCGTTTGTGGGGAAATCTGGGGGTTTTAAACCAGGTGCACTAGATCACCGATTGATTTATTCGTCTAGTCACTAGAGAAGGTAGGAGATTTACCCTTCAAGGCTTTCATTGCCTGGTACAACGTACAAACAAAATACACGCCATTCTCGTTGACCGTTGCGTTATCTAACTGGTTGCCACAGTATTCACAGAATCTCACGTTAGTCCAACGACTTTTTGCACAAACATCCCATATAACCTTGTTTATGTATCATTATATGTATGCATGTCCGTTTATTAGTGCTGCACCATACTTTTTCCAAATCACACTTAGATTACTTTCTGATTGTCATTTCTTGATAGTATTAGTAGAATTAAATAGTGTTTGAGTCTCGACGGTGAGGTTGAGGACAAAACGAGAATGCTACTTTAGTCAGCTCATAACTGACCTTAGATCGGCCTCGTTTTAGAGTTTATGCACTAATCATTGGTTTGAGACCGTCGGAATTTGGAGGTTATTTGATTTTGTTCATTATAAACCAGTGAAAGCTTAGTTAAGAAATACGGAATGAACTTATTTAGGACTTCAGTGCAAACTTTTTGTAGTATAATCTTATTAAGAACGAAAAACCTGGTCCCCTTTGTTTTACGATGGGCTCTACATTAATGACAACTTCATATTAATAGACCCAGATCTCTTCCAAACCACGTATTATATCAACTGTCGCAGCTGGGAATGCGCCAGATGACGCATACTAGCCGTATTGTATTTGTATTGGAACTGGGTTCTGATAGACTCCAATGTATGTTTACAGTGTTCAGCGTCTTAAAAGATGAATGTAATGGTGTGTATAGGCAACCATTAATCCTGTTATCTTGTTTGAGTCTTTCGTTTCTGTTCAGTGATTGTACAAAGTCTTCTGGTCCATTTATTTTCTCTGTCCATCATGTAACGTTGTGGTTGAGGATGTCACGGTAGTCATCACAAATTGTAGGTATGTACTATCGGATTTGGTCGCTACAACGATTGGAGTAGCCCATAAAAGCGACTGCTTGATAGTGTCCTGAATTTACTGATATTTAAGTTCTTTGCGGAACTTACCGGTCAACCCAAAGGTGGCTATGGAAGTTCGTCAGGCTGCAATGGTTCTGATTACATAGCACATATTATGATTGTGTGCGTGTGTATCAACTGTTGGTTCCTACTTGACTGATGGACATAATTTACGTTTTAAGTTTTCTCTCGATAAGATTGGGCGAAGTACTAACATATCCCAACATCTGGCTCCTTTTTTTCCCAAACTAAACTATAGTGAAATTCATCTTTGAGTTCTATAATGGTAGCAAAACACAGTTCTTTTCTAGGCGTTGGAAAAGAATCAGATAAGCAATAGTACGGAAGTTGGCTCTAGGAAAGAGTTACGCCTTCTTCAACAGAAGTCACGGAATTGCATTTCATAACTATTTTATCCATTAATCCACTAAACAGTTCATTAGTTAAAGGCTATTCGTCTGCTAATCAGATCAGAATCATCTCCAACAAATGCAAACATCTTTCCAAGATAATTCATTGTATATGTTATAGTCAACGTGACCTGAGACGTAAGCAACCTATGATTAGCATAGCGCGCAACAACTGGTCTTTGGCCCTGCAGCGGTGGCTCTAGTGAGTACTGTTCACATGAATCAGTATTTATTTTCCAGGGCCCACATCAGCTCACTGTCACTACCACAGTAATCACATTTTGCATTGCTTATATAATCAGAGTTGAATCACGCTGGTGGATAGTTGGGTTGTCAGTCTCATTACCTCAGCATGTGACCTCCGGTCACGACCAAGATGTTTCCACTTCTGCAAAGAACTGCATTATGCAAACCTGGACGATACTACTTGCGGTATTTCAGTGGTGAGTTCATAGTCGGAATTGCAGGGAGACAATCACCCAATAGGTTCATGCATACTGTTATCTGAATTGACGGAGATTCGATATATGTACATATAAGGCCAAACGTTTCACTCGTTAGGTTGCAGCAGCTAAACAGGATAAACGAAAAATAATGTAAACCCAACTATTGATTTTTTTCTGTGCGTAATCAGTACTTGGTTTTCACTTAGACCGACAAGGTCAGCTCCTCTTGCACCTAAAATGACAGCTTACGCTCAGTCGTCCCTCGCAGTGCCTACACAATTCGTGGTCAAAATATGTCAGGGTTTTGAGGTCATTTTAACTTAGTACAGTGAAGTTGACGACAAAACTGTTGCCATCTCTAGGACAATTGTCTCACTATGAAGGACGTTTTTCTGTCCAGATGCCTGAGCCTTGACTGTGATAGCACCTCTGTGTCCTGAAGAGCTTTTGATTTTATGAGACTGACCGTTTATCTTATTTTCTTTTTTAAATTATTTCTGCGTGTATTTTTCTCTTTCGTAAACCCCTTTGTCACGTACCACACAAGTAACTTTTCATTTGATGACTGGACTATTAACGCTTGCTATTCTTGTGAGAGAACTCGTCAACTGTTCAATGTTGCTAACTATGCAGCGTCTCATATTTGACACACAGCTTGTTTTCACACCTTTTTATATATCTGTAGCTTAATGTTGGTGTCACTGTTTGTTCTTCCCTTGAACGAAAGTGTGTATATTGCTCTTCAAAATAAACGATACTGTAGTAAACATTGGCACTCTCAGAATACCATGCCAATTTCAAACGCTTGCATAGTAGTGGTGGACTTGAAACTAACGCGGCCATAGTGGACAAGAACTTTCTAACAACGTCGACAACGATTCTGCTTGCTTCTGCTCATACCGCTAGCGGAATCGGAAACTTTCCGTCATCCTTATGCATGTCACGACGATAATTAACTTTCGCGGTGTTTTGATTTAGGCGTATCATCCGTTTGAACCTTTTGATAAAGAAGTGCAACGAAACATGTATGGACCAACTGTCGAGACGCTATACATGAGCCAGAGCTATATGAACTCGAACCATTTGGGTAGACGCACCGATTTTGTGTCGTCGTGATGGAAGGCTCGGGGTTCGAACTATTGTTGGTCAGATGTTTGTGTTGGTTATTTTAGGTCTGCCACTTTAATAGGGGAGCAAGGACCTACCACGTTTATCGAGATGCTCTATTCACGAATGTTTTGGATGTAACAGGCAATATATTGCCCAACCAACTATTGATCTCCCCTGAGTGCAGTGTGTTAAACGACTGCCTAAACTTGATGGTATTTAGGCGTCTTCATCACCAGGCCGTTGAGTGTGCACTAAACAGCAATTATGCATTGATCTTATCAAACGTGGATTATGGGGTCTTCGCAGGTTGCAGTTTCGTGTTAGTTGAGACGTTTGTGAACATGTCGTGAGCACAGAGTGAAAGCCTGACCGAAGGTTTGGGACAAACTCTGTGATCGGTCGTCCACGTTCTTTAACCGTGACTTTTGTTTTTGGTGTGTGAAATCGGGGGAAATGTGTTGACTCTAAGTATGAGGTCACCGAATTATACGAATGGAAGATAGTACGAAGTAAAAGTACAGGAATACCTACATGATTGCAGTGGTTTCAATCAGGTTTATGAAACCGTTTATACCGGTATCCTCGCCACCCAGTCGAAAGAATACCAGGGAAAGTGATTATTTATTAAACGAATATATTGCAATCTTGTATTTCTAAAGTTATTGTTCATGTTTTCAATCAATCCTTTAGATATTTATGAAATTACTGTCGTGTTTTTCGGCAATAGTCAGTTGTCTAAAAAACGACGAACTGCTTTGGTACGGAACTGGGAGACTAATGCATTGGTTTCCACTTGAGCCATTCACATTCTATGGGACGGAAACTTCTGACTGATGAGTCAGTTTTATGTCGTGGACAGATGTAAGTCTCTAGCCACTTTGCGACAAACGTTAACGTAATTTTGCTCATAAATCACTAAATGAATTAGTGACCCCAGACCAACTGATTTTTGTTTGTTTGAGTAGGAATGACACAACAGGTAAGCGAATATGACCTGAGCTTTGGTCGACCTCTGATGACGTTACAGTACTAGCAAACACTACTAATCGATAATTGAACATAATGTTCAAGTGCTATATAGCGAAGACAATGGTTACCTTTACATAACTAACATAATTGGGGTCAGTCAGTATTCTGTCTTAACCGGTTTATCTGACAAGAACAGATTAGTGGTCATGCGAACTTGGAATGCACCATTGCCCATTCCGACCATTGTCTCATCACTATTACGCATACAAGTGATGAGCAACCTCGTGGGAAGAAAGGCTAACTTTTTGCTGTAATCGAATAGACCAGGTTTCAGGTAAACGAGGGATCATCAATAACTGAGATGACGACGTGGGTCATGAAAGGAATACAACGTCGACAGTTAGTTTAGTGTACTACATTGGTGTTAAGAAAGAACAGCCAGTCAGCGTCCGTCTTGATCAGTGGTTAACATAGTTGCTGATCTAATCAATCACTCAACGAGTTCATCTTTGCCGTGGAAAATTTTCGGACCTTAGTCTCCTTAAGTAATCATTAATTACCGGTAAGTAGTAAAGAGTTTGGTCGATCGAATGACATTCACTTACATGAAGACTTCGCACTCATATTTGTAGATAATATGCTCACAAATTTTTCAGAGCTATACACACACGTTTGCACGTTGAATTTCATATTGTTAGAACAGGAACAATATGAGGGTCTAACATTAAGAAAGATACTAAAATCACCAGATTTACTCTCCATCCTAATCAAGCGTGGACATAATTGTAGCCCATCAAATGTTGACACAGAACTTCACTCTTGCAATTATTGATTACTTAACAACAGTAGGCTTCTTTAGGCTAGCAACTACCTTAGTTTCAATTAAAACTGTCAGACCAGTTCTAGCTAATATTCATTTCTGCAAGTGTTGGTGCTGTTCTTCACATGTTCCTGGTTGCAGTTATGTAGTAGGGAAGGACTGGTTTTCTAGTTATGTTTGATTGTGAATA
Source organism: Paragonimus skrjabini miyazakii (assembly GCA_014338405.1). Taxonomy (NCBI): domain Eukaryota; kingdom Metazoa; phylum Platyhelminthes; class Trematoda; order Plagiorchiida; family Troglotrematidae; genus Paragonimus; species Paragonimus skrjabini miyazakii. The sequence continues at coordinate 39,805 of JTDE01001340.1, read as the reverse complement.
AATTTCGCTGTTACTGGAAGCTACCTATCGCTCGCTACCTCTTGCACTTGTTCAAATGATGACGCTGTTTTATCGTACCTAAATAGTTTACTTCGCCGCGGTACTTCTGCCATTTACTTGTCACACGTGGTTTTAATTCTCCCAGAGTGACTTATATATATATCCATGAGAACAAGCTTCCACGAATACTAGTACTGCAGACGATTTAGATGCAATACATCAACCTATCCACGAGGTACAGACTAGGGCGGACATTATTTTGTTGGACGTCACATCCACCACCAGGAGTTATTACGTATGAGTTCACTACTCCAACCCCCTTGAACACACTGATCATCTAACCTTGACATTCGATTATGTTTGTTGCTCTATTCAGCAACGCAACTGAAAGCAACCGGCTTGAGAAACAACTTTATTACTGTGTCTATGGAAATCGTCTCGGTTACTTCAGAATTCTTGTTGGCCAAAGATACAATCGATGAAGCCGACGTTTCGTATATAAAGTGCCGTTTATTATTATTAACAGCTCTTCACACTTGCCCTACTGTGAAGTAGCAACCACTCTTCTGACCTTCGCGCATAACTGTTCTTAACAAAACGGCACCCCGGTTTGGTTAACGACATCGAACCTTTCATCAGCGTGTACAATGGATGCCAACCAGAAATCCGTAGTAACCGCCACTAAACGTAGCCCAAAGTGGCACAGAAAAGTGAAGACTCCTTTTAGGTACATGCACCATAAGGGTGCGAATCCTTACCCAGTCTTACGCTGCGCCATGCAAACTGTGAGATCATCTCTACAATGTACGATGTAACCCAACTGTCAAAAAGCATAACGCTGCCGTCTACAGCACACATAATCTATTGTCGAAGAAAATTCACGAACTCTTTTTGTCAGCAGTGATCTCAGCGAACGATGAAGAAAGTTCACTTTTGTGGTCAGATCCATTCAACTCGCTGGACGAGCACAGCGCATAACAGTAAAGTATTTCCGTATCATTAATGTTATATTTCTACCATACCATAGATTTCTGTTAGAATTTTCATGTAGGGTCAACGTGATTCACTTTAAGGATAGTTCAATTGAGGTCCAGAACCACGACCTTATTTCAGATGCCGTTCACTTTTTTCTACTAAACTTTTGACTGAGTGCTTTACTGTCCACTCTTACATAAACTAGTCATATGACATTTGGATGATGTTCACTGCTGAATGGTTTCTTCCATAGATAGTAAAACATTCACGGTCTAGAAAGCCTTCAGTCTGTTCTCTTCTACATTCACTTTATCGGTGTGCCTTAAGTCACTGTTTATAAGGCGTTATTAGTTATGACTTACACGAACAATCTTCTAGAAGTAACCCTCAGTAACTCCGTATGCGGATGACCTTGAAATTTTTAACTCTCCTGATCTTAAGATTCTTCAAGCTGACACCTATGCTATCAGCCAATGGCAGTTGGAGTAGCGTCTTGCTTTTAATTGTGGTAGTTGTGCTCACGTCACCTAGTGAAGATTTTGGAAGCGTATTGAAAACACACACTGTGAAGAGAACTTTACTGGTTACCAAAGTTGGACCTTCGGAACTCCTAAGAAGTCTGATCGTAGTCCACCCTGTACTTCGTTTGTCATCATAAAAAGATATCTCAGGTGGGATGGACTGTCTTAAGCACGATGAAACGGACATTCCGTATTATAAACATAAAAACCTTCTAAATCATTCACGGTGTCTCTTTTCGACGTTCACTCTCACACACTCACTCGAAAGTATTTAGTGACCTCAAAAAAGCACAAATGCTTTGGTAACGCGAACGAATCTTGGCTGGAGACCACAGACCTTTACTCAAACTAGTGCCAAATGCCTCGAGAAGACTTAATTCTTACTCATTTTATTCCCCCACAAGGCTTCGTAGAGGTAATTTTCACCTCTGCGGATCAGGACAGTCTGCGAATTCACAAGAAGAAATTCTAGAAAGTGGGGCGTCGACTTGTTAGACAAGATTTCGTGTCACAGGCTGGTGGTCCATAGTAATATGTCCCCGTGAGTTGTTTTCAATGCCTCATCTAAGTTGAAATTTGAAACGAAGCATGATTTACGTTCGCTGGACCGAAAAGATCAACAAGCTTAACAATCATTGTTCACTCTTTCTCAGAAATTCAGCAGATCTTTTAATGACACTGTGATCTGCGCCACACAAGTGTTCACGTAACAACTTTCCATGAAAACTGACATCTGTGTGACAAAAGATGAAAATTAAATCTACCCTGGTAACATGGAATGCTAGCCTCGCACCAGTGTATCAATGAATAGATCACTTGATTAACGATTCATAACTTACCAGCTGTAAACAGGTTCAAATGAAGCGTTCATGCATTTCATACAGCTGATTGCATTTATCCACAATGCTCAGCGAGGTATACACCTTAGAGTTTTGCGATCTTGTTTAGAATCTGGCGGTTAATCGGTTGGAACCTGTTTTGTTTTCAGTTACGGTGTACGTGGTACGGTCAAGTTTTACTGTCACCATACCCACGGATATTTGCATAACCAATTGCCAATATCTCTATTTCGTGATCAGTGGGGACTTTCTCAATGAATGCCACTAAGTCCGCACAACCTCCGGTGAGTGAGATTATGAAAGTGCGTGAAATAAGTCGAAAACAATGGGTGAGTGTTCGGTGCTTTTTTGGGTCATACGGCATGTCATGCGAACGATTAACAGTACCCAGTTGTTATCATATCAGAAATATTCACAGCTGATGGTTTAATTGACTGAACCAACCCTAAATTCCCTTTGAGTTTATTCTGGTAAGTTGTGGTATTTAGTACAATAAGTGTAATATGCCAGTTCAGGTGCATTTTCCAGGCTCGGTTCAGCGCAGAAAATAAAACTGGTTATAAAGTAACCAATGAAGCATGGATTCAAAAAACATGCCCTAGTAGCACACTTAGTCGGTCGACTGACTAACGAGTGACTATCGAGTGTCTTATGTTAGTCACTCACCTTTTTCTGTATGGCATACCGTATGACGTAACCATTAGCTGTCTGATTAATGATAAATTAAATACCATCTACCAGAATTACTAAAAGCGTGCTTGTTTGTTATGAAATGTTTGTTTAAACGCACTAGCCTAGGGTAAAAGTTAACGCGGGATCTTCCGTTTGAACGGCCACTTTGACGTATACTTGCGTGCGAGATGGCTGATCGTCGTGTGAAAAAGCCTCGTGGTTTCTCTCGTTCGAATATTGGTCGTCTCATCAAGCTAGCACATGAAGAATGTAGTTGGCATAGTTCCGGAGAGGAAGGAGCTGTTACTGTTAGCAGTAATCTGTCAGTGGATGATGTTTTGTGGGATAGCACTGGTTAATTCGTAATTTCGAACTTCATCGCTTCTTTTCAACAGAACACGCTGAGGACGTTAACCCACGTACCGTTGAAGTCGTCTGTAAAGATTCCCGAACCAGTTTAACTACGCCATGCACGTCCAGCAGCTGCATTGTAACCGACGAAGAGCTTGCTATGCAGCAGGATAAGAGAAATGACGACGATGTGTATGAAGGTGAGGTATACTGTTTAAAAATAAAGTCATTCATCAGATCACTCACTGGCAACCGTGGGCACATTGAAACAGACAGCAACAATGATTGCGTTGGAGGTGGCCTTTGAAGCAAACTTATCGCTGAAGGCGACCAGCATCATGCTTCGCAAATTCAAACAATTGTTGCCTGAGTTGCCGATGGATGCCCGAACACTACTGGGAACACCGCGTGTATGTGGCAATAGGGTAATTGAAGGAGGCGACTATGTTCATTTTGGTGTGAAGGAGTCCATTGAACAGGCGGTCAGAGAACGATGGGATGAACGGCTGAAGTGCGTCCATATGCAGCTACATATCGATGGAGTTACTTTGTTACAAGATCTAACTGTTGTAAAGTGTGCACGTTTATCTTCATCCGAGGTGTTGAGATTCAAATTTTTCTCATGCGGAAATCGAACATTAGCTTCAGTCTTGGTTTGCTGTATTAGACAATCAAACAACAAGTCTTAGTTATTTAAGTAGTGAAATGAGGTTGCCCATGACTTTTCCTACCATTCTTTCGGATTCCCAAATGTGTACAGCTGGACACTCTAAGGTGCCACTTGCCGAATGCACAAAGGTTGCTCGGAGAACGATCCAGTTATTAGAGTGTTATCCTTCGACTGCACTGAGCGGATTTCCCAAGATAGTTCATGGAACAATGTCACCTACGACTGTTATTGTTCGCTTATGTTTGTTCTGCTTTAATCACGACAAAAAGATGATTACACCACAGATTTCTGAGTTAGGTTTGTAGACTTTACTTGGCGTAGGATTATTGTACATGGTCCTTATGGGAATTCCCATATGCTTTAAAGCATTTGACGCTGTGTGCGTACCCAAAGGGACCATGCTCAAAACAGCTATAAATAGATTATTGTTTCACTCGTTGTTCTCTTTCTAGCGACCCCTAAGACACTCCATAACGACACGAAATGTAAGCAAGATACGTGGGGAAAAAAAAGATACATCTAAAAAAATGGGCCATACTGGAATGTAATGAGATGCGATGCACATTTTGAGTAATAGAAATGAACCGGCTCATTATTATACTTCATACGTTCTTATTTTGTGCCCGCAGTGGCATAAATGACCTCATATACCAGAATGTACTTCAATATGCACATATACCTTGACCATGTAGCTGTAGCCTGCGCCACTTTACTTCCATTAACATCCACTTTCTCGATCTGGATCGTGTATGCAATTGATCTTATAACAGCCACTTGTATTGTAAAAAAAGGAAATTCTGTATAAGCGTGAACTGGTTGTTTCCGTATTATTTTGCCTTTGGACTAAATGGTTGCTATAGAGACCGTGAAATTGAAAATAATGTGCTGCCTACAGCAACAAAACTAGTTCCGAAAAACATATATCGTCGTGTGTACCACAGGATGATTCCGAGGAAAAATAGTCGCTCGCTTTTGACTAAAATTCTAAATGAACCCATATGTTCAAATGGGTGTTCTCACTGAGTCGTTTTCTGGCGTGTGTTGTTCTGTTTCGAAGCACATTGAGAACTGACCAGTTTGAGTGAGAAGGTCGATCACCATGGCACTAATCGCGTAATATTGTTATTATTACTACGATTATTTGCACCACACACAAGACTGAGTTCAGATCGTTTGTTACCTCTTCATCAAAAAGTGACCACTTACCAACACGAACAAGAAAGTTTCCAGAAGTACGGTAAATTATACAGCGAAAACTAAAAAGATTAAATTTTAGTCCCGGAATACCAGCAATTTTTGATATTTTCTCATTTGTAGTGAAAGTTCGGGGATTTAGGTTATTTCAGAGTTGATCGCAACCTTGGCATTCAGATAAGCTTTTCCGCTAGCCCACTTTAAAAGAAGCATTAGACTCGAGTTTTGCTCTAATTATATCTCATCAATGATGCATATCCTTGTCCGGATCGGATTTTGTACTCTGACCTTCGTGCTTCTGAGACTAGCATGCTAATCACAACGCCAGCAACTCCGCAAGAGGCATGACCGAATAATCAAATCCAAACGCTCAACCACAATTATTTAAGAATAGTGTTCAGCCTGCTTGATCATTTCGAAAGGTGAATGAACAGAATCACTCTGTTCTATCCAATCCAGCTTTTATTAGTGTTCTTTGAAAGGAATACGAGTGGTGACAACTGATGATCACTTCAACGACTCTGGCTCGAGTCCCGCCATTGATTGTGGCTTCTGTGGATGCTCTTCCATGTCTGCAACCCACAACGTACAGCATCTACTGATTCGTACTCCAAGTTTGTGGTAGAACCATTGGAGACTAAACGTGATGTGACTTCCCTTATTTGGTTAAAAATTCCCAGATTAGTCATCAGAAACTTGATGCAGTGAATAGGCCTGTTTTCGATCGTTCATCTTCTGGATGCATAGAACAGTGTCGTTGGAGCTAAACAAATGAAACAAGTAGCCAGTTTAAGTGAGATCACCCACGTCATGGATGTAAATAGGGGTAACTCTTTGTCATTCGTAAGTCATGATTATGATGCAACTGCAACCGTTGCAGTGCGGTAAATCAAGGACCATGACAACCACAAGCCTGCATAGATCATTTATATGCACACAAGGATGGATTATTTGTGCAAAGCCTAGACGCCTTAACAGTGGCTGGAATTCCGCCTCTCGCGGCTTTCGATTGGCTGCCCCTGACTCGATAATTCGGACAAGTAGAATAGGCAGGATTTACGTTATGGTGAGAGTCACAAAAATATGGTAAACTTATTGGGTGACTCCGTTAGTGATCCAGTCTGGGCGATGCTTACTTTGAGCAGACTCATCAGTATGATGCCAACTGAGCAAGTCCCAGAAGGCTAACTGGTTGTCACTTTCAACATTTAGTTGAAACTTTACATTAACATGGGCTGAGCTGAAACTGTTTAAGCTACTCATTGGATTATCATGTTTGTCAACCACACATAGAGCTTATAAACACTACACCGACGAATGGCTTCTTCTGGGTGACAATTTTCTCGCTTCACCATGAAGATGTCTATAAACAACAAACTCCGTACATGTTCCATTGCCACATCCCTTAATTGCCGATGTAACTCAAGACTGAATCTAAACCGTATGTTGTGAGTACAAAAGTACCATAGTTGTTTCAATTCTAGTGAGGGTATATGGACATCTAGGTTGTTGATAAAGGTATAATCACATGATTAGTATGCCGTCTTTTTCATCGAGACATTTGCAAACAAGGATGACACGTCAACAGAAAAAATTTATTATTGGATTAGGTTAAGTCCGCTGATTTCAGCAAGGTGTCCGAAGGAGTCCCGTAGGCCATGCTTTCACGGCTTCTGTCTGACGGGTCGAAGAGGTATACTCACTTTGTGAACTTTAGGTGGTCCACATAGCCTGCAAACTGTGGTTTTATTGAGTCGAAAGCATCCGACAGTTGTCGAGTAAGTTATCCCGCTTTGCATAAGAGGGCACAGTATTTTCGACAGTGTCCTCTCTGTTTGATGAATTCTAACCTGTTCAATTCCCATCTTCTCGAATTTAGTTTTATTATCTAGTATTGAGTACATTTTGTTCACGTAACCTATTTCACTGCGTATCGTTCTGCATTGAATACAAACTGCAACCGCTATGTATTTGGTCTGTCGATGACAAACGGAAAACGAGCCTGTTTGCTACGCCGTGTTTCTGACCTGGTCACGTTTGATCAATTTTCTATCATCATACTCAAATCCACACGTACTGATGATGCCAGTTCCTTTAGTGCTGAGAAGTTTGCAACCTAAATGCCAAGCTCGGACAACAACCGAATATATAAGCATTGTCTGTGCTATATCTATGCGGTTCAGCTAGTATGGTATAATAAACCTTTTCCGCTTTGTTTATTCTACTTATCGTAACACAGTAGATTGATATCATTAGACAAATTACCTACACTGTTACCTTTCTAATCCATACTCCCGCTGCTTTTTGGACTTGTGCTACCGGTTCTTCCACCTCAGGTCTCTGTGGTACACGGTGTGGTGATTGTCACTGAACCTATTTCTCATTACTGTTGTTTTATTACATTGCTGACCATAAGTTGTACAATTACACTCGAGGGATTAATTACTTGTTTTGCTTAGTTCGGTTGTTATTACTATTGCGTCGAAGCTAATCTAACTACTTCATTTCTGTATTCATGGAACCATCACAACGGACCACAGTATTTCTGAATCATTCAGAATCATTTTCTATGCTGAATCTTTGCATTGCATTTGATGGATTTAACAAATCAGGTAGTAAAACGAAGGGTGGGGCGTGAGGCGATGTTGAGGAGATCAATGAGCGGATCTCCAGCAATTGTACTAAGACATCGCGCAGATTCAGTAAGAGAAATTAAAACGATTTTTGGGCAGATTCTCTTGAAATGGTTTAACAGTAACCATTGCTCTGAAAGATGATTTTGGTATTCATACGCAACATCTTCAGTGCTCCCCTAATTACACCTTTGAATGTAATCTCATCGACGTTCATAATCTTCACCCTTTTTACAACAACCTCGCTGGAACATGTATACATATTCAGTCGTTTGTCTTGTCTCCCACAGCAGTCACATTCATTGCTAAAGCAATAACATATAATAGCAAATATCTACTGAAACCTCTGAGAAAAACGGTTGAAGGATAAAGTTAAACAATTCTAACATCGGTGATGAAGGAAATCGTTATGTATATTATATTAAGTACTCAGCAAAACATTGTCTGTGCAACAGAAACGGCTGAAAACTAACTTGAATAGTACTTTATAGGATTTCCAATAATCATACAAGCATTACCTTGCATATATCGGATGATCCGAACAGTTAAAAATGTACTCGGCTAATATTCAAACGTAAACAACATTGTACATCCGATAAGTTTCTCTGGTACTGCACACCCCTGCTAATATTCCAGATACAATGAAAATGAAAAAAAGAACATTAAGGAGTAAAATATAACTTCTAGTAATATAACACTCATGAGCTAGTACATGGTAGTTGGCTTCAAAACATTCAGCGAAACGGTTTATTAGTGCTAATCAGTACAGTGTTAACCGTTTCCGGCTGCATAAGGGTGCATACACGATTTCACATGCACCCTGTTGCTATAGATAGTATTGCATTTATTTTGGAACGTATTATCTGCCTTATAGGTTAGGATGAATTGTCAATCTTATGTACCGTGTTGTGTAGATGAGGGGATGATCATTCGTACGCTCACTTACGAGGCATGATGAACAGACAAAGTCATGACATATTGTCGCCTAAACTATGTTTACCGATGGTAACTATGCCGTACCATCTGAATCTTCCGTTAATAAAGCCATATACATAGTTGTGTCTTACAGTACGAATCATACTATATCTTCACGGGGTGTGGTCGAGTTCCATCTGTCTTCAACCAAGCATATACTAACATACTCCTTTGAATAAAGCTCCAATATAGTTTATTGACCACCATTCTACTAAATTCCTTTTATGTATAACTTAGATCAACAGCTTTTCAATCCATCTACTTACAACATCAAAATCTACTCCGGTTCCGCAAGACATGGAGGTCAAACATTCAGCCCGACACTTCGGGCGGTCTATGACCGTAGCGACGGGCGTGACCCATAGTTTGGGCGTGATGCTATGAGAGTCATCAGATTCCCTCGACATTGAGCAGATGACCACAACTAATACTTTCGTTTCTAAACGTAAATAGACACATCGGAACTTGTCCTTGGAACTTGTCGGTACAAGTCCCTCTGGATAAGCTTAAACGGGCTTAATAGAAGATAGAAAATTGTTTGGTCAACCAACCAAGTGGAAGTTCGTAGCAGTTGCCATTTTGGTACGCCTGTGGATCACACTTGTTTCCTTGGTGTAACTAAAATGAACCAGATTCGAAAAAAGAATAGAAACGAATCAGAGGTCGAACGAATTGTATAAGAAAACCGAAGTTGATCTCGCGCAGAGCTGAACTACACCGTTATGCAAGAATAATTAGATGGGTTATTAATCTAGCTATCCATCGCATGAACAAGCCCGAGGTGCGTACGACGCCACTGACGCACACAACTCAACAAACACGTAAACCAACAAACTCAGCCGCGACCAACAACAGGATAGCATACAAATCTTATTGCAGTCCTTTTCTAATGACTATGACTTGTAACTGAATTCTATGTTTTCTTTGCATAAATTCATGAACAGTTACTTTGTACGTAATTCCTAATTTATTATTATTTTAGTAGTTCCCTTGTTGTGTTGTTGCCAGTTAGTAGAAATTATCTCCAGGCTCGAACCAAGAACACTAGGTATTTGACTTACTTTGTACATCATTGTGGTTATCGATTGTTCTAATATATTTTTTACACTTTGAAAATTCTTTATACCCACTTCAGCAGTACATCGATGACTACTTTAGACATCTTGAATTTGGGTGTGATATTTGTAATGCTGTGAAAGAAGAGAATAAATCATTGCATCCCCTCATAATTGTTGACAGAGACGCTTACTAACTGATTAAAAACCTAGTATTACCAGAGTCCCATATGTCATCGTGATACCTTTTTTTAAAGCATATGCTTCCTAAGTATGTTCAGTCTGTCGACTGTGAGAACGAGGAATCAAAATCAAAATATTCATACCTACGTGTTTTAACTTCTAACTCCTGCTGCACAGTATCCTTCTGGTGACCAACCACAAATTTAGTTAAGGGATCGACCAGTTACACGAGACATGACTTTTGGCTTATTGTAAAAATTACTACTACTAAATGAATCAACTCTCTAATCAGCTAAAGTCCTCTGGACATAACTTCACGATGTCAAAACCGTGATGAAAAAAACAAAACATGAGTATTTTAATTTCATTAATATAAGAATCAGATACATCAATAAAAACAACGGCAGCTTAAAAAAGTAATCTGTCAAGGAATTGCAACATTTTAATGCGATTATCCTCATCAGAACTCTGTTCAGAAAACGAAGCTATAAGTCATGTGATTATAAATATTCTTTACAATGCTTGTCTGTTTCGTATTTCTACTTCCAATAAATGTGGTGACATAGACCATATCCAGGCCGTTTACCATAGTTCGAAGATTTGTTTACCGTTACACACTTTTAGAGGATCAAAATCTGTCATCTGACTTTCAATCCATTCTTCGTATTGCAAAATCTGTTATTTCTACGTGTGACGATAGTCCTAAATATTGCCTGATAATTGACACCAGTAACGTTGATCGTGTAAAGAAGCCAAAATCTCTTATTTCTCTGAATTTAACGGATACTTCTACTACAAACAGTATTGGAATTAATCAATCTATTTTAAGCAGTTGTCAAGTTATGCTCGTAAATACACAGTCCACTGTTTAATAATGTCCCATTTTTGCTATCAATTCTGGCCCATTTATTACTGGTCTTTAGTGTACGCACATTATGAAACTTTGTTTTCTGATGAGTAGTAGGGGATTTTGATTTTCATATAGATTGAACATCACCCACAGTTGATCGCAGCTGTCGCATTCCTATAGATTTTCCAGTCGGCCCCTTTCGAAAAGAAGCACTAGACTCGAGTTTTGCTCTCATTAGAGCTCGTCAGTAGTGCATATCTTCACCAATGTCTGGACTAGAACCACGGGCACGCTGTTCATGAGGCAACCGTGTTTACCACTGCGCCATTGGCCTCACGTTAGGCACGACTGAATTATCATATGAGAACGCTCATCCACTTTCGCTTGTGAGTAATGGTCAGGTTGCCCGATCGCCTCGAGAGGAGACACAGTTACTGTCTGTTAACTCCAATCGATGACCCCTCGACTAGAACTTCTCTCCAAGTTGAAATCACAGAAATCATTGACTTGTTGAGCGGTATTTGATTACTGATGGGTAGTAGGCGATCGGGCAACCTGGCCATTACTCACAAGCGAAAGTGGATGAGCGTTCTCATATGATAATTCGGTCGTGCCTAACGTGAGGTCAATGGCGCAGTGGTAAACACGGTTGCCTCAAGAACTGAATCTCCGTGGCTCATGTCCCGGCAGTGACGATGATGTGCACTAGTGACGAGCTCTAATGAGAGCAAAACTCGAGTCTAGTGCTTCTTTTCGAAAGGGGCCGACTGGAAAGTCTATGGGAATGCGACAGCTGCGATTAATTGTGGGTGATGTTCAATCTATATGAAACTTTATTTTGCATTGTCAGTTACCTCGTCTGAAATGTGAACCCGCAAACTGATGTTACTAATTTCAGAAGCCTTCGATGATATGTAAACTAGGTCAGTTATCCTTGGTATATCCGGCACAGTCACTTTCATGAATCGTCATCTGATCTCATTTAGTCTTCGTGAACCTGTCCGTAATATCTCACCTGAGTAAACTGTGAAGGGAAAGCAGACTGTCGTAGAATCTTCCTCATTGTCTACTCCAATTGTAGTGTCGTGAGATTGTGATGTTTGAACATTGAAATTTTTCGTGGTGCTAGTTCCGAGGTTCGTACGTCCGAGGTTTCTCCAGCCTTATATTAACACGGATCGGAAGTCACAGTGAGAAGACGGTGAATCTACAAACAAACTTTATTTGTCCATTTACTCACCGTTCACAAGCGGAATTCAACGCAACGATTAAGGGCTCTAGGGAGCTGGACGTATGAAAACCTTGGGCACAACCGCAAGACAGCCGCCAGAGAGAACGAATGTCAACGGAAATTCTAGTTGACCTTCAGGATTCAAACAAGTGTCAGCCTGGTTGGGCGGCGTTCCTAACGGTAAAAGCTAAAACGTTGTTATCCTAGTGAATGTAACCTACAGTAGTAGAGAGGGCGTAGTTTCGTTATAAAGCTACGAGTAAAACTGCGATACTTACACCAACACACTAGCTTTCATGTTAGTGGTTTGTAGTGAATTTACATTCACAGGGTAATGTGAACTAAGGCGGTGGTATTGGTAAGGAAACTCTCACGTCGCAGAGAGTTTATGATTTTGGGGACGTCGAAGGTGATGTCACTACAGATTTGACGGTGAACAAGTGCTTGTTGCAAGGAAACTGTACGATAGAGACGCCAGAAGACATTATTTCCCGATTGTGTGTTTTTGAATGATTTATATTTGCACAGTTTTATCCATACTGGCACTATTTTTTTAACTAAAACAAACATTCCGCTTTGAATTCCACCAAGTAGCACACAGCCCCATTAAAAATTGGGCTTTGTGTATAATTAGGTTTTTCATGGTAAATACATGACATCATGACATACATGAACATGACTGACATACTTTTTCTCCTTCTGTTATGAAATTGTTTTACTATTCCAATATCCTGTACAAACTGGTTGATACGTACAATTCGATAATATACGTTCTGTTTTGTTGTGCCTATTTGGGTTTTGCGATTCTCATACGTTCGCTCGTTATCCTAGATAGTTCAATAGTAATGACAACATTTGGCGTCGCGCTTTCGCACTATTCACAATGATTACTGAAACAGATGGATTATCCACTAATGCAAACGCTACAGAAGTGGAGGATGATTTGGACATTTGATTTGGCATTTGATGCCTCACAAAATCTGATTTGGACGAGAAAAAGAAGGTTGCTTTCTTTCTACATTTCATCGGCAGGAAAATTATGCTCTTGTCAAAAATTTGGCTTTCCCTGTTTCACCAGTCAATTGTTCCTATCCCACGCTGAAGAAAATACTCCTCCAACACTTCAAACCGGTGAATTTTGTGGCAGTTGAAAGAGCCAAGCTCAATGTGCTAATTGGGTCTGAATCTCAATCGATTCGTGATTTCGTCCTACAATTGCAAACACAAGCGGTCAGGTGTGAATGCAGTATCCAGTTAGAGGATCAGCTACGTGATCGGTTGATTGCTGGTATTAACTTACCAGAGCTACAACAGAAGCTTATCTTGCATCGATAAATGGATTGAAAATAACACAACATTATGAGCAAGTTGTAACACTACGTTTCAACCACCTCGGGTGGCCTTCCTCAGGAGTGCTGTAGTCGAAATCACACTAACAAAGGAACAGAAGTCACGTAGGATTTGCTGTGGTTTGGTCAATCTGCGCTGCAACTGAATTGGTTGGTCTAATCTTTTGCCCATTATACGGGGGTAAGACTGATGTAGATAAGATTCGTCTGAGTCTGGTGTTGTTTATCCATCCACGCCACACTGCGGACAGGGGCTTGCTATCATTGCGATTAACACAAGCGTGTTGTGTGAGAGCTTCAGCGCATCGCATGGGAAGGTAGACCCTTGTGAATCACTCGAGCTTCTTAAAAACCTGCGTTGTGATTCACTGACAGTGCATGTAGTTTGATGGCCGAATCCTTCTCTAGCTTTAGAAGTTGATATGCGTCCTTAGGAGGAAACCTCGTGTGCCTCTTGTGGCAAATTGGGTCATATTCAATCGGTATGTAAGTCCAGACGTTTTGTCACTTAACGGCTAATTCTAATTCGAATGTTCAACCAGTAACTGATGACATTTCTACTCTTTCGTTATCTATTTTGCCCCCAAAACACTTCTCATGTTTTTAGAACATTAACATCTGCTTCTGGCAAAAATCACAATTTCATCGTTAACACCGGTAGTGTTGAATCAATAATTTCATATTCAGACCTAGCTGTATTTAATCTTGATGCAGTTCTGCAACCCGCACGAGTTAACATTCGTGGTATCACTGGTCATTCATTGCCCATTGTAGGCTGCTGCACCGTGTCGGTGAAGTATCCTGATGCGAGCTCCATTAGTTGTGAATTTCTGGTTTCAAGCTCAAGTCCTTCTATTCTTGGATATAAAGTTCTACGACTGCTACATTCTGACATTTTGCTAGTGACGTCAGTGAACGACGTTGACATTAGACAACTTATACTGGACTGTTCTGAGACCACAGGGGAAATGCGAATACCGATGGTAAAGCTTGAAGTTTTGGGGGACCCAGTCTTCCTTAAGAGACTAGTCATCCCATTTGATTTGCGAGAACCTGTGCACAAAGAATTGCAATTCGTGTGTGATAAAGGAGTAATAACGCCTGTTGACTCGTCAAACTGGGCGACTCCAACAGTGACACCACTGAAAGCTGGTGGGATTACACCGAGAAGTTGTGTTGAGCTTAACGTACTTAATGATAATGCTTCTATAGAATAGAGGTACGTAGCTCATACGACTGAGGGAGATAGCTCATCTGAGTTATCCCGATGACTTGCTTTGAACCAGCTTGCTCATTTTGGAAACCGTTTATCTCGTTTTACCTCGTGGCAGCCAACTTCAGTCTTTCGGTGGAATAGAACCGAATACTGTATACACTTGTAAGCGCTCGATAAACTGTGTGTAATTCACACTATATTAAGCGTATACAATGTGTTACTATAATTCCATTCATAAACTTGTTTCCCATTTGAACTAGGTTACTAAAAAGCTGCTAGAATCAAACCTGTGCAGACAAGAACTTCGGAGCGTCTGAGGAAGCGGCAGCATCATCAGTAAAACGACCCAGACTTTCAAGTACACTACGGAGAATATAGTGATGGTAACTCCTAAGTGAACTTTGTGTTATTGTTGTGTAACTGCATACGTACCTGTGCTGTACGGTGCTCCGAATGCACTTCGATTCCTTAATAACTCGAGTCATGTAGGGAACTTGTCGCCCATCTCGAACGATCTTCCTAAGTTCGTGGTCGATGACAGCTCTAACACCACCATTGCGTAAGTATTAAAGAATATCGAAAAGAAATTAAAACTTTGTAATAAATGAACTTGGCTGATTCGACGACAATGGAAACCTCATCACCCAGAGCTTATCGCACGTCTGTGATTGCCAGGGCCTCAGAAAGACACTTCGCCACGGCGACCAGCTTGATAATTGTCTAATTTGCCTCAGTACACGTTGGCAAAGTGCTTGGAGGGATGTTAGAACTGGTAAAACAACCACCTAGCAAACATCCGCTGAATGACAGCCCTCAGTTTGCATAAGAAATTATCACTGGCGTGGATGTTGAGAGGTTCGTCACAAATATATCCCGATAATAAACTATTTAAATCATATGTGATAACATTAGTGTGGATCAGTGAATTGAATTACTCATTCCGAAGTCTGAACTTGAACGAGTAATTCTTTTGTAAACCTCGAATGTAAACTGTCTACTTCCAACATAAGAGTTATGGTTAAGCTGATGGCACAGCCATGGCAAGTCCCCTAGGACCTATCTTGACTGATATTTTCACGACCCACCCAGAGAATCGATCGCGAGAAATGATCTCAAAAACACTTATTTTTCCGGTATGTGGATGATGTGTTAGTTGTGACTGACGGTAAAGAACATGCCGAAGAAATTTTAGTAGCATTCATCGGACGGCTTGCCAACATTGCATCAAATTCTGAACATGAATGTTGTGATTCTTCTCCGTTCCTAGATATCCTACTTACTAGGGATGGACATTTCAGCATAAAGCATAGTTTATCACACTTGGAACGGTTAATACTTACATTATAACAGCTTTCTACCATGGCATTATGAAACAGACCTCATCAAAACGTTGGTCACTACTGCCAGAAAGATCGGCATTCAAAATACAATCCAGAATGAACTGTAATCATGTAGTCGAACCCTTCCAGATAAAGAATTCCCACAACTGTTAATCTCCAAGGTTTTTGAAGAAAAACTTCCCGAGCAGATGGCGTTGGCGGTGCCAAAGTTGACGGCTATTTTACGATTGTTTTTCGAGAGAGATGATATCCTGTCTACGCTACAACGCCGACTGAAGGCCGTTGTACTACGGACTTATAGTGCCTCAGGGATCAATTAACTTGCACCACAGCTCCACCTCCAAAACTCCAGATACCTTTTTTCCCCAGATCCTGCATCATTGAGTGATTGTCATGTAGCTGTCAGGCCGACTACACTGGCATGACGCAACGGTAGCTGACGTTTTTGATCTTGGAACACATACCAACACGGAGGAGGCTTCCGGCGGAAATACAAGTTAACACTCATGTGTATTCTTAGCAGCCACCACACAGACCACTAACATCAGCGATCGCTCGTCTTTGCCTAACAAATCATCATCAGACTGCTCCCGAACAGATATTCACTGGTGTTTATGCAACTGACAATCCCCGACTGTTGTGGTATGCTGAGGCACATGCTCTGTGTGTGCAGAAGAGCTCAGCTGATATTAACGATGGTAATAACTGATTACTAAATCGTTCCGTCGTATGCCTTCCTTGTGCGTTCAGCTCTACACTTCATCTGTTTTCGAATTTACAATCTACAATTTTTTAGAACACACTTGATGATACGCAGAAAAATTTATCGGGCCATAAAGTGTTCTCATCAGTGTTTTTGACTATCCATTAAAATATTAAAATCTGATTGCCTCATTCCCCGTGTTATTCTTACTGCATAGAAACAAGCTCCAGGATTGAACTAAATGCATTTGTTGCTGCTATGGCGTATTTCAAATTGGGACACTTATGTACACCTATGTTAAATGTAAACAGATAATCCTGGGAATATTTTGCACAACTCACATTAAGAAGACCAATGTTGTCTTCAGGTAAAACGCCATCGGTGAATCTCTTCAAAACGGTAAAACCGAACAGATCACTTGTTCAGAGTGGAGTCACCCCTTGATGGCTGTCGTCGAAAAGACAGCTGCGTGTGAGTCGGTCCAGATCTGCAAACAAATTTTGATCAGCAATTTCGTTGATTCTTTGCGGGAGTGCTACTGACTGTACTGCCACCTTCTAGGGTTTACTCCGAGATGGACTAGCACAATGCTTTTACTTCCATATTTATTACGAGTGACTCCAAACCCTTTGCTGCCTCCCTCACAGCAGACCGCTTATTTTAGTTCAACTGGGCTAGCTTCTTTCCGTCTGATCCCCTTAGATTTTTGTCCTATTTGCTTTCTAGACTTTGGAAGAATGCTACCCAAAAAACTGATCTTTGTTTTCCGTGTTACTTAAGAGGACCATCACAGAAACTCGAAGGCCGTGTTGGACAAACTGCGACATCACATTTTCCGCCCAAATGCGCATAAACCTACGTCCAGTTCGAAAGAATTTACATTCCTCGGAGATACTATACGTAGCAAGGGCGTCTGTCCAAACGTTGACAACTGTGGTAATGAGATATTTTAACTTACCTCATGTTTGGTGTTTTCTTATCATTTGCCATGTTTCGCGATCGTGTTCGAACAATTCATTTCTCGCGATGAATACATAGTCTCAATACTACAGTCCTGGAGTACCGAATCCAGTCGGTTGTGGTATTTGGTATCCAGCGAGCGTCAACAGATATCAACTTCAGTAACTGAGAACAGGGTACGGCACCGCTCTTGAGAATTACATCATGTGTTAAGAACGGTGTTTGTCTAAGTTTTAAGTGAATGAGAATCCAGCGGTGCTTTCAAATGCTAACGATTTAGGAGGAATACTATGCCAGTGGTCAATAACATTTAGAGAAAATAATCGTTGCCCAATTAGGTCGGGTCACGTGGCTTGTAATGCTTATTGGAATGCCCCTACCAGCCATTACAATCTCTTCCAATGGAGGACTATCTTACGAGATCTACGCCAAAGGCGGGAAGCCTGATAACCGAATCACCTTGAAATGGCTGAAACTGAAGTAGATTCAGCCGAAAATCTTAAATCAGACTCACACTCAAGGTTTCTTAAGCCTGCAATCAGCTAGGTATCCGCGTGCTGGATATGCCCAAAATGGAGTATGACTTTCTTCACTCTGGTACAAAGAATTTGTTCCATGTGATCCAGTACTGATGTTAGATAAGCCCCGTAAGTTGTCCAAAAATGTGTTTCGTTTATACGAGGGATCGTGGGCTCAATCACCTCAGATGATGCAAACGCCTTTTTTGCGGCCTTTATGACGATTAATTAGAATGGCCCAATTTTTATCGCCACCTTATTTTACAATTTGACACTCCCCAGTGTCAAACTGTTTGCTTGGCGCAATGACGTACGCTATTTTTGATCATGAGGAAACTCATCACTTTTCTTTCTCACGTGCTACATGCAGAATGCTGACCTTTTGTACATTTTCTTTCGCCTCGGTCGTAATAATATACAGAGTACTGCACTGTTCGTCGACTTCTGTATTATTAATACTGGGTAAACTGTCAAGCTGGGAGTGAAACATTATGGGAACGTTCTGTGGTGAAAATCTACTCGATTCACCGTTTATCCCAACTCCGACGCAATAGAATATCTAACAGTGGGCCAATCCAAAGATACTGTTCCTTTATGATTTACAATCATCACATCCGTCGCAGTTTAAATGAACGTCCGGGTAGTGGTGGTGATATTGTTTCTTCTTCACACGTTCAGGAATTCTTTTCTGCGCCAGCTGGATTGCAGGTACTCCTCCAGTGACTGAATTCGAATCTGGAACAGACTCAGAAACGGTAATTTCAAACTCGGAAGATTCAACAGACAATGAAAGAGAGACCTTTAAAATCTTCATGTATTTGAGATTGATAATATACAGGTCGGAATTATTAACAAAAATGAGCAAGTATAGATAACGAATTGCACATCCGTGAGTGAGAGTTCACATTCGCCAAGACTAGATAAAACAGGTCCAGTAAGACACTTAACATACATATTAACAGGTTTCAGAATAACAGAATGTTCCAGCCGTTTCATGCCAGCGACAGAAATAAAAAATTCAACACAACCAGTGCCAGCAATGAAAAAACGTTTGGGACCACCGTTAACAATAGAAGACTGTACTATGTGATGCGCAGAACCACGAGAATTAGTGGAAGTCACGGTTAGAGCAATAGACTGCAAGTCAGATGCAACACTTTGTTCACCTAAAGAAGTCTGGAGAAAACACGCTTCCGAACAACGACAGACGGCTTGAATGTAACCGATCTCACCACATTCATAGCATTTGGAATTGCGAAATGAATACGTAAGTCGAGAATGTTTATGGCCACATGACTTACAGTTACCAAAATGTTGGACAGAATTTGGAGTCTAATGATATGGTTCGACTGCCGTACTTATCTGACGGTTTACCTTTTCGAACTGCCGCTGCTGTTGGTTCGCCTGCTTTTCAGCACTGTTGGCGTTATATTCTCCGTCTACCGCGCCTTGCACATGCTGAAATTGTTCACAAACAGCTCTAGCCGATTGAAAAGAAGCCTCCTGCAGTAGTAACAACTTTTGTTAAAGACTTGGGGAATTACTTCCCACAATCAATCGATCTCTTAGCTGACTCTGAAGTTGACCATCGTAATTATACTTTGTTGCTTGAGTTTGAAGTTTTGAGGTTTGAAGAATAGACGCACGGAATTCTTGAGTTTCTTTTCTGATTAAAGTATGAAAGTTCGCTCTTTCCGCAGCTTCAAAGTTGACCGGTTGAATATGCCTCAGTAGCAGATGTTTCAAGGAATCGTACGGAAGTGAAAGAGGCCAATCGAGAAACGTCAGGATTTTCATCAATGCATATGCATCTTTTCCAATGACCGTGAGGAAATTCGGCGTTTTCTTCTCCTCTGTCTTATCTTTACGAATGATATACCAAATTTCAAGGCGTTCCAGGTGATCTTCCATTTCCCATGAACTTGATTTAACGTTCACACTTTCCACGTTGCAAAAATTCATCGTAAGAAATATATTGACCACGACGCCAATTGCGATAGTTTGGAATAAGTAATAGTAATAAGAAATGTACTTAGCTCAAACTCAGAGATAACGTCTACGCAGTAGTAATAATGCAGTGTAGTGCACAAGGCAGATACAAGTTCACAGTCGACTGATCACGGACTGAAATGTGGAGAGGAACCTTCAAAGAAGGGACACTCAACAGCGAACACACGAAACAACAGTCACAAGTCACGCTCGTCACAACAACACTACCACGGAACACAGAGGGAACGACGGCGCAACAAATAGCGTGTATTGGCCAATTGTCACTACAAACACATGTCACACAAAAAGGGTACAAGGAATGGGACTGTTCCAAAGTACTTAACAAATGGGGAGTTTGGGAGGTGTCTTCAGAAACGGACGGCCGACTATCGTATCCTTCTTCTGTACCGATCTCTGGAATAGGAGCAAGAGAAGGAAATGCATGAACAAAATTACAAGTGTGGTGTGTTTTGGCCACTACAGCAGCACGTCAGCCAACGAAATTGTAATGTAATCAGTATCTGTACAATGTAATTATTCATTCAGTAAAACAACAATAACATATAGTGTTCCGTCGTGATTTACAATCATCACGGGCTGGTTAACTTGTAGAGAAGTGGACCCACTGGAAAGAATGCTCGTTTTCCACATGATGTTCTGTTGGTTCATAACCATATGCTTCGACCGCGTTTATCACATAAAATTCCCCGCAAGTGACGTGGCTGGAATGAGGTAGACAGTTGAAAAGCGACGGAGTGCAGAGTGCTATACATAGTGTCCGTAGTTTAAAAAAATGTCTTTGATGAATCAAAATCTAATCACCTATTAACCCTGTTTATTGGTGTATACTGTTGGAACTCTTCCGCAAAGTCACACTCTAGATTCGGCGAGTTACCCAGTAGCAATAATTCAGAAGACAACGAACAATGCAGTACTCTATATATTACCACGACAGACGAACAAGAAAATATACAGTCAGAAAGCGTCCTGCGTGTGGCACACGGAACGGAAAAATGAACAAGTTTTACGCTGGCGGAAATAGGGTATCCAGCGAGACTGAACAAACATGTCCACTAGTGTATCGAAGAGGAACATTTGCAAAATGATAATCAACATCCATGGAATACATTACTTGGGTACTCACCGAAGTGTTTTCTAAGATTTTAGCTAGTTCGAAGGAATCCTTTAAACAATGTGGGGTAAATCTTTACGGATGGGATCCAAAATGTCCACTAGTCAACGAGCAACTTTGTGGTAAGCAGAATTGTTCATGCAGAAGATAGGGCGTAGTGGTGTACCATCCTTGTGTACATTGGGAGCACCTCTCATTCGGGGTGTTTCCGTGCCAACTGGTTTCAATTGTCTATATTGAGCTTCAGATATGTGTTCATGTAACAACAGCATCTGAAGTTGTCTTGCAACTTGCTTTTCCAACAATATCTTGTTTTCTGCTGTCTGGTCCACTTTGAACTTCCTCTGATCCTCCAAAATAGTGTTCATTTTCCCTAACTGCTTGTCCTTGGTCATGACGACCACATCAGAGCCTTTATCCGGTTTAATGAATGCCAGATATTGCATGTCTCTAAGTTCCTTCATGTCCCGTTAGTGTTCCTGCTTCAGACAGCAGCGTTGACGAATGGGCGCCGATAAAAATTGGTTTGAGATATCCACCAATTTTGCACGGAACCAACCTTTCTCATCAGAAGATATAGGCGACAGTTCCAGGCGTATTTGCACCCCCGAAACACTGCAGATGGAACAGGAATTGCTGAGACAAACGTTACTAGCGAATGGATACCCTGAAAAATTCATCGGGGCACATAATACGGTGAAGAAAAGCACCGAGCCCTTACTAACAGCTCAAAAGAAGGATGCTTTCTTATGCTTGCCATTCAAAGGTGACTATTTAGCTAACGACATAAAGCACAAATTAAAGTCTGCTCTGGCTCAAACGTATGCGATTGCGCAGTTGCGCTTATCTCAAACCACCAGAGAACCAGTTCTCCGCAGTCGCGAATGTAGCTTGTCAAACTCTTCTGCCTTCCATTTTGTTTACCAGTTCACTTGCAGTTGCAGTGACGTTTACATAGGCAGAACAGATCGACAACTATCTCAGCGAGTCGCCAAACACATTCCGAAATGGTCGAAACAACAGATGATGCACCAGCCTCAACTTGGTGTACTGACGGCTCGAAACCCGACGCCATCGATTGCTAAACACCTCAGGACAAAAGGTCATCAAGTTGACCCATTAAACTCATTCAAGATACTGTTGCGCAATCGAAACCCGAAGCTATTAGCTTTCTGTGAAGCGATGCTCATCCGAACTTACCAGCCAACGTCTTGTGCACAAAAGTGGTTGAAGCAACCTATCGGGTTGCCATGGTCGTGATCACATAACACTTGGAGTGCCTGTATGCGTGTCTAATCCCTGTCTATCCTTATCTGTATGATATATATAACTTGCATGTTTTACGTTTGCGACTGATGACAGTAAATGAGACGTTAACATATCGCAATATATGTCTTCTTTCTGATCTAATGAAGTGGTAAACGGAACTCGGTGTTTCGAATGTCATTTAGACTGACCACTACCGCCCAGACTTTCCAGCGCTTTATGCACGAAGTCACCCGAAGTCACCTGAGGAGGAGCACCCTTTGTACCTGCGCGGTTTCTTCGAACGGCTGACTAGCTATGGTATTACATTCAACCCGACAAAAGGTGAGTTAGGTACATTGGCCATCGAGTTTCCAGATCACCGGATTTCAGCCAATGAAATTGCTGCCCTTCCTTCCAAAATTCAGGCCGTCCGGGATTATGCTGAACTCTCTTGCTCTAGGCAGCTTTACATATTTTGTGGCCTGGTAAACTACTCTCGTCGATTCATTCCTCGTTGCACGCATACAATGCAGCCTATGACCGATCCCAACTATGGAGACGATCGTAGACTGTCATTAACCGATTCAGTGCGTTCAGCCTTTGGAGAGCTTAGAGGGGCTATTTCCAGAATAGCCCTGCTCGCTCATTCCGACTCTAGCGCGCAGTCGTTGATTGTAACCGACGCTTTCGATACAGCTGTTGGTGCAGTGTTACAACACTATGTTGGATGCAGTTGACAATCCTTTGCGTTCTTCTCCAAACGGTTGCAACCCACGGAGACTTACTACAGTACTTTCGGGAGAGAATTGCTTGCCATTTATCTCACAACACGCCATTTTCGGCATGTCGTTGAAGGCCGACGATTCAGGGTCTACACTGACCATAAACTATTAGTGCATTCTTCGAACTCATCGTCCGACAGGTATTCCCCCAAGGAAATCAGGCACCTGGACTATATCTTTCAGTTTACAACATATATACGGCATGTCTCAGGTGCCCTTAGTCCTGTCGCTGACGCCCTCTCACATGTATACCGGTTAGCCAAAGAGAGCAAAAATATATTGCTACGTCAGTCGCCTCCATCTACACACCGCTAGCTCTTTCTAACAAACGTGGATTCAACTCAAAAACCTCTGCGTATGTATGTGAACTGCATTATTATGTAATAAGCTCAACTTTAGTCTGTCAACAGCACAACGCTCATTATTTTGATTGTAATAACAGCTGGTAGATTTTGCACATACAACAACATACATCTGTATATATCGATAGGAAATAACACGGCACCATGGCTTGTT
This sequence comes from Paragonimus skrjabini miyazakii, assembly GCA_014338405.1. Taxonomy (NCBI): domain Eukaryota; kingdom Metazoa; phylum Platyhelminthes; class Trematoda; order Plagiorchiida; family Troglotrematidae; genus Paragonimus; species Paragonimus skrjabini miyazakii. Next base: position 15,903 of record JTDE01001340.1, on the reverse strand, counting down.
TACTGAAAGTGTGTGAAGTAGGAATGAACACTGTTAAATTTGCTGCATGCGTTAGGTGTTTGACGATTGTTGTGTTTTATGGAAAGTCGGTGACCACGTTCCCTGTTTTTATTGAGTCCCTTCGAGTTGTTCCTTCATTTTCTCATATTCGAAATCTTGTTGTTATAGGTGGCAAACCTTACTTGCAAAGACTTATATGACCGTTCAAATTACACGCGCGACAAATCATTTCTCCCACGACCGTTAATCTTAATGTATCACTGAATCTTGATATTGTTCACTTGTGGAGACTTGTTTTCCCGCAGTTTTCTTTTTTACTTCCCGCCGCTGGACCTTTGTTCATGTGTGTTTTGGTTTTACTTGTGCTGAATTGCTTCACCATTACCTGACTGTTGCAGTTGACGTATACCGTAAGTCTGTGAACTTGTATATTTGATGGGTTAGTTATCGAGGTTTGTTGTTATCTTCATTTATTTAGTTCATACTAATTTTCTTATACTTTAGCACCTTATTAATAAGGAACTCGCTAATTCAACCGCCTTCTCTTTTGAAGCTGAATGGGTTTCTCAGCGGACTCAGAAGTCGTGGGCGCTCGCTGCTTGTAGTCGTGACTATCTAGATCTACCCCATCGACAGGGGTTGTGGATAGATTAAGCGTTACTCAAACAACCACCAGACGTCTGGGATCAAAAGTGTTCGATAAGTCCGTTTTCGGAGAAGATCAAATCTACCTGCCAGTTGGTTGAAGATTGTTGGTTCGCATTCACAATAACAGGGCGGATTGAATATGACACATGTGATGTACTGAGGCGTCCTTCCGGTTGCTAACCCCCTGAAGCCTCCCCGAATACACATGAGTCTCTGGACGCGCCTGCTATGCCTTTCTCTACGTAGGATTGTCCCGTTTCCCTCTTCCAACAATCGACTACTAATCTCCAAGTGATCCACAATAATGCTGTTATCAAAAAGTCGTTAACTGTCTCCACTGTTTATGTCTCAACTTATTTTTTGTCTCCACCTTCTTTCCAATGATCCCCTCAATTTTCATTAGGATGTGCCTGGGACTGGTGAATTGTCTACCGCTTCGTATGATCGCAACGTGACTGGGGCCCTGGAGCTAAGTAGAGACGATACCCAACGATAGCTGTAGAGACGGTGGTGGCCCCATCGGAGAAGACGGAATGTGTATCCAAACTCCAAAACCCTGCCCCAGCTGTGACCTGGTATTCGCCTGAGCGACATTTAGCGATGGGCGACGGGCTCCCTGAGGAAGAAGTGCGTCTAACTGGAGAATTGCTAACGTTTATGAAGGCACAGCAAGATGTTAACAGGAGTTCGAATTGAAGTTCTGTGTTTAGTAAGACTGTGGAGCCATCGGGGAGGACGGGTGCAAATGTACTCCCGTCCAGCTCGTCATATAAACTTCACACCTGTGGGTTCCCCGGAAGTAATATGAATCAATATGTGCACAACCTAGTTATCGGTTTGGACCTGCCACGTCAGGCCAGAACTCTTCGAAGCTTCGCTCATTAAACTCCTTAGCTTCATGCAACATTCTAGGCTTAATTTGACGAACAAGTTGAGGGACATTGGGCGGAAGTGGTCCTTCCCGATTTACCATTGTAAGGGTCGAGCTCAAGCAGCCATTTGACATTGCGTGTTGCTGCCTAGCGAAGTACGTTTTACCGAGGTAACCGAAATATTAAGGCAACGATTTGGAGAGCCCATGAAATTATTCAGGCTGTCACCAAGAATGTGTCTGACGATCTCAGGCTCGACATTAGGGACACTGATGGTTTTGATTGTCTCGCCACTCGGATGAGGGGATATCAGTTGACACAGGCCCAACTGAACCATCCGTCCGAGTTAAATTGTCCAACCAACCTGCTGCGTACTTTGGAATTCCTTGTCCTATGCAAGGAGAGTGGCCAAAGTTAGCTGATTCTGTCATGAACACCACTCAAGTGCTTGCTTTCAGTGACCTGCTAGAGAGTACAGAGAGAGATATTTCGGTTTCTAATAGGCTGTATGGGTAACCCATCATTAAACCAGTCTAGGGCTGCATTGGCTTAAACCAGATTGTGCGCCTCCGCGCCGCTTCTCAACGAATACTCCTTGAGTCATCCTCCGTTGGGCGAGTAAGTGCGACACACTGATGCGCAGTAAGCACTGACCGTGATGATCTGACGACGAACCGGCGATTAGAAGCTTGTCATTAGGAGGACGACGTGCGGTTCTAAGGAAGAGTAAGCGATGCATTATCTTTTGTCGAACCACAAATCCAAGTATAGCATAGTCCGTATGTAGTTCGCTCGAAAATGCCCAATGAAGTCATGAGAACGACAAACTAGTGAAAAAAACTTGTTTTCTGTGCTTGATCATCAGATTAATTACAACATAATCAATATGAAAGCAGTAGCTGGAGTGAGTCAGAAAATGGTCAGTACTGGTTATAGACAACATGTTTGTTACCAGTTACATAATAACTAATATAAACCGTGGGCTTCATCGATTGTGGGCCAGGGGAGACTAAGTGTTCTCACGAACTTCTTCTGAGCAGAACGGTCAGGGTTAGGAAATCGGATACTAATGGCCTCGGCAGCGGTCAGCGATCGGAATCTCACCACTTTCGATCGATTCCTTGGTACACGGTAAACAACCTGAATAGCGTCCTTCTTACTGATGAATGATGATAAATGATTACGGCCAGTCAAATGAGCAACAATCGCGCTTGAAACCGTTCTAACCACACCACTATTCAACCACGCAGGATGATGTTCACGCACTCTGTCAGACAATCGCCTTGTAGTACGACTAATGTATGATGCTCGACACGAGCAAACGAATGAGTACACACAACAACTGGTTGCATAACATGGAAGTTTGTCTTTGAGTTGTGACATGATAACGGATGTTGAACGAAAACTCACACACAATTGAGCGACTTAGTACGTTGTTTCGACCGACTTTTTGAGTTTCCTTGAGATAACTTCAGCCACAGGATCTCCCTTGAAAGAAAGACTAATAAACACAAGTTTCTTATTCACAGAAGGTGACTCAAGTTTCGACTCTACCACCTGCATCACCTTTTGAATGAAACGCATTGGGTAGCCATTCTGCGTGAACACTTCTTGTAGAAAGTCTAGCTCAGCTTGCAAAGTGTCGGGGGTGCAGATCTTTAACGCCCTACTCGTCAGACATCGTATGAGGTTTCGCTTCTAATTTAGCGGAACGAAACTGTCGAAGTGAATGTACTGGCCACTCCAGGTTTGTTTTCTGTACATATTCCGTTGGATTGAACCATCCTCTTGTAGTGACCAGCGATCGTGTGGCTTCTCTAAGGATCCCGGCTGCAACCGTGTTTTTCCTGTTTGCTTGTTCTGTACGCATGATTCTTTGTATGCCTACAATAGGAGGCCTGATAT
>JTDE01001339.1:53639-75814 GCA_014338405.1 Paragonimus skrjabini miyazakii | reverse complement strand
CCAGCACTGTTACATCTAACTCGCGTCATTGTCAACAGATACAAGAAATTTTAAAAACAGATATTGAAACGGATACAATGCAACACAAAGTATTCAATATGTAATGATTAGAAATGTTATTCGGTAACGAATAACAGTAATCGAATGTAATTTTTGATGCACAGGGCACCAATAGAGCAAAAAATGGGTAGACAATGACAGCGAGAAAATTTGAATCAAATTTCGAGTTACCCGCGAATACAAGTGGTCCCGTTATCATACATTTTTGGCACCCCTAGCATCAAAATTCATCCAGTTGTTGTCATCGTTCAACTTATTCATCTTGTCTATCATTATATGGTTGTATGTTTGTTCGTTTTCACTATTCCCATTCTTCATGTATTGCCCCCATTATTTTGTAGTGACCAGCGATCTTGTGGCTTCTTTAAAGATCCCAGCTGCAACCATGTTTTCCCGGATGTCTGTTCTGCACATACGATTCTGTATGCGTCTGCTCTAACAGGCCGATATCATCTCAACGCCACCTTCTTCACTCGTATAGCTAATTGCACCAAGGAAATGCCTGTCATTTTCCTAACGATTTAACTATCATTCAATTCTTCAAGACCGTTTAACTGTTATCATTCCAGGTGTTGTTTAACGTACTCGAAAGTTTTACGTACTTTACGCTTGGCGCACTTCCGAATGGCACCAAATGGGCTGGGCTCCATCTCGCGCTTCTTTTCTTCCCCCACTCGATTGCTGCCGGTGGTCTTGAACTAGGCTATAGCTAACTGCATATCGCACTTCCAAACATTACCGGAAATATATGGTTGGTTTCCAAATCCTACTGCGTTCTTTAATTCGATGCTTGTTGTGACCACGTTTCGGCCGCTGTTCAAGGAAGGCCATTAAATTGGTAGCGGACGAGGGTCTAGCGCATTCCCACTTGTCCACCACAATCTATGGCTTCTGATAACGTTAGTATTTGCCACTGTGTACCCTCACCATCACCATCTGTTTGTGTTCATATACTATAACGGCAACATGCATGAGATTCAGCAGCATTGGCAGATCGGAGGTATCAAGCGCCTACGATCGATTCAACCGCCAGAGAGGCTACAGTGGTACCATTTCGCGTATGTTGGACTTAAGCAGAACCAATACATCCACTCCCCCTGAAAGCTAGTTTATCTGCGTTACTCGCCTCTCCCGAGAAGGCACCTTCCCATCAGGGTCGGTATCTTTTCAGCTGTTCCCCATTCCCAGTGATCTTGTCTACCCGGCGCGCGATTAATGTATGATTCAGGTTGTCTCGTACCATGTTATTTTTCGATATCCTAGCTAGTGGGTTCTTTCTCAGCAGTATTACGCATGTGTAATGATTGTCACTAAACCTATTTCTCATTACTGTTGTTTTATTTCATTGTTGACTATAAGTTGCACAATGGCGCTCGAAGTATAAATTACATGTTTTGCTTCGTTCGGTTGTTAGTACTGTTGCGTCGAAGCTAGCTCTGGGGTTGAGCTAAGTTAACCACTTCATTTCTGCATTTCTGGAACCATCACAATATGTTTAGTGCTGTACTAACATACCATACCTGGCTGCGTGACTTTTAGCTGTACTTCATTATTTTACTAGTGCATAGATGTCACCTCTGTTCATTATCATAACGCATTAAATTCCAATGTTAAATCAGGTTGACTTAACAGGTTTTTCGCTGTGTAATACCTAGATCTCCATTGCGCAGACCATAGGCGTCGAAAGCCGTCCATTGAGAGTATTCAGTGCGATAAGTGCGAAAGATGTTATCACAGCCGGTTTTTCAAAATGACCGATGGTGCATTAGGGTCGTATGAACAACATAAATAGCTGAAGTGGGTGTGTTCGTAATGTCATTTAGTGACGGACGTCCTCTCATGTTTGATAAATAAGTCTGAAAACCATTGCAGCATTGGAAGAGAAGCACATGCGCTAAAGGTTCCTATCGAACAACCGGAGTGTAATTTAGAGGAGGCAGTTGCAGAACAACTAGACGAGGTAGCAATTTTGAGGTTGAGAATCAACCGACTTGCACACTACAGGCGAAAAAACATATTAGGGGATCCAGAAACATTCTGGTCTTTAATAATAAGGAACCCTCCGGAGAACCTTCCTGTCTACAGACAGGACCGGATGAACAGTCACGAGGGTGGAGGGGTCCTGTTGTGGACAGGCAAACAATGCAGGTGGTGGGAGGCCCCCTTTTGACCAAACACCACGAACATACGGGCAGTTCTCTGCTACGGAGTTTGAAAAGTACCATTAGCTGACAGTGAAGAGGATAAGTATTGGCAAAATGTCCTAAACACTCTAGTTAGGGAATGAGCGAACCTACCAACAGCTGGGAACTTCAGCTTGCTAAACGTCTCTTTTGACTATGGGACAACCAAAAGGTGTACGTCCGAAGAAATATTCCGGACCTGGCTAAATTCCAACACTTCAAGGCAAGAATTCAAGGTTCCTAGCGGGTTTCAGCACGGGCATTCACTATACGTGTCAGACTTGTTAGGTACTCAATGTCAGCGAGACACCATCAGCTTGAAAAGTGGAGCTGCGCTTAGAAAGAGTGATCAGTCCGTTCTTAGCTGTAATGCCAGTGGGGAGAAAAGGGCCTCTACTAAAAAGTTATTCGTAGATTCAATCAAATAGATGTCACTGCTTTTCAAATTGTCACGGAACCTCCTTTGTGTTCCTGATGACGAAAACGCTGTTCTTGAGGGAAGGGGTGGAAAACCGTCTAGAACCCATGGACCATTTTGCACGCCTAGTACCAAAAACAGCTCGAAATCGTCCGCCCTGCTGAAGGCCACGGGCGTTTAAGGCGCTGGTCCAGAAGAGTAAACCTCAGAAAAAATACACAAGAACGTGAGCCATCGTAAGCGACTGAGGTCTAAAGGTTGTGGAATGGCGGTCTTCGAAGCCCAGCGTCTGGCAAATTACTGCTTTGATGCAGGCCTTACGCGCAAGACGGATGCGGCTATAGAGGAGCCTGCGAACGAGAAGTAGGAGCTTTACTGATAAAGGAGGTTGAACCAGCCACTGGCGAAACGGAGAAAGCCAACCTCTCTCGTGTATTTCTCCAGGGTGTTCAGAGACAGACGGATGTGAGCAAGGTTCCACTGGAAGTGGTGTATTCCAGACCTCGCAGTAAAATGAACGACATATTCCCCACTGGGAATGGGGTTGGTAAAACCCAAGGTTCGCTAAAGCCCTCAATGTGCACATACAAAGCAGGCTGGGTGGAACTAAGCTGTTGCCTCTTCAAAGATTCTCCCCACAAGGCCGATAAAACTATGAAAGTCCTCTCATTCAACGCTTACACAAAACACACGCCGCCCCCTGACCTACGTTCCTGTCCATTCTTCAAATAGAAGCTGGTGGGTAAACTGGAGAATGTGGAAGCTTTTTGCACTACACGAAACAGGTGAAAACGAGAATTTCGTTAACACACTCATCAGGAACAGACAGAGATCTTGCTGCTGGCCGGAGAACATTGGAACTTTCTATAGAAATATATACGTCGCCAGAGAGAAAACGGGTCCTTAGCATCTTCTCCGCGGCTACCCGACTGGTAAGCCTCCTACAACTCACAGGTGATTGCCAAGGTATGCAAGAAATGCTTTTCATCAGTGTTCAGTGTAGTTCCACCGAAATGGCCTCCAATTCTCCTCTGAGGAAACTGTCAACATCAACTCCTGACAGCAGGCTCTTCTGTGCTCGATGTTCAGCATCTCTTAGTCAGAGTCAATACATATAGCTCAACGTGACCGGTCGTCATTTTTCCCGGTGCTCTCAAAGAAGCTACCTTTGGTTTGGTGGTTTGGCCATTGTCAATCCAAAATTCAAGATAGGCGATCGACACTTTCCTGCTTAATATCGGCCGACCAACCTTACCAGCGTCCCATGTAAGATGATGCAACGTCTCATTAAACGTGCCATCCTCGTGTTTCCCTCAGGTAACATCTTCCCCTTTACTCAGCATGGATTCCATCTAGACCGATCATGCGTAACCATTATGTTGATCTTCATGGATAGCCTGATAAAGGCCAAAGACAATGGCCAAATCTTGTACGCCATTTTCTTAAATTTCTCAAAATCTTTCAACCGTATCCCACACGGTCCTCTTGTTCATAAACCAGAAGCTAACGTAATCGGAGGAGTGGGTCCCCACTCGACCACGTCTTTTCTCGATAACAGACATTTTAGAGAGAAAACAGGATCGGACCTTTCTTCCCCTTCTTCGATCTTCGCCGGGGTTGCCCGGGATTCGTACTTGTTCCGCTATTGTCTTTGAACCATATCAGTTACCCTCTTCACTTTAACTCCAGCAGCGGTCTTCTCTGTGCTGACGTAAAACTCTGGAATGTTTGGGATTCCAGGACACTGCAGATCGTATTACATGCCGCCAGGGTGACTAGAGTCTCTCCTAAACGACAGAAGTTATGTACGCGTATCATTTACAGGGACCCCAGGAAACTATTTGTGAAGCAAAATGCACAGATTGAAACAGATATGTTGGACGTTGACCTTCGAAAGGATTTGGGGATTTGGCTGTCGTCTAGTTTATCTTTCGCTTTATCACCATCAGATGGTCGCCAAAACAGGATTTTGAGCTATTGGGATGATAAAGTGAGACTTTCCCTTTATGGGCAGACATGCTTCCGAACATTTTACAGGGTCCATATAACAGACCAGTGTCGGGTCATAAGCACCGGTTTCGGGAAAGACGAAGTCACCATTGAACATGTCCGGCGGGTACAACAGAAAGTACCGAAAATAGTTTAAAAATACGCAATTGTTCGTTTACAGTTTCTGAAATTACACTCGCTGAACTGCCACATTGCCATATGAATAATGGTTTCATTGACACGCAGTTTGGTCCCATGGTTTCGCACGTTTCCTTCGGGTTAGGAAGTGTAGTACCTGTCAGAATACCGCTCATTAAATTATTTCCTTGTGGTTTTGTTTTTCGGTGGTCTCGGTCCTCCGACAACTTTAGTTTTCTGGAGAGCCATCGCCCGACCACTCGTCCTCACTGGTCTCGTGAATCGATGAATGGTGGATGTGTTTCAGATGGTTGCGCGCTGTTTATGACAATCAGCACTCGGGTTCCGTTGCCGGGAGGCGCCAGGTTATTTTATGGTGGGGTTGTATGGACAAAAATCCACATTCACCTTCGATGGGGCTAGGGGCAAAGAGTAGAAATAATAATAACTAGAACCAGGAGGCTGATAGATGGAAGAAATTATCGCGAGCCAGTACATCATCGGTGGGTGTTTGGTGCAAAGTTAGCAGACTTGATGGGGCAGGACCAGGCAGAAGGCACGCATGCAAAAACAATCAGACGAGTAACTCAAGCACACATACTGGGACTAACATACACACATAAATAGACGTCGAAAGATGGGCGTTTTAATAAGAATACACCATCCGCAGTGGTTACTGCGATGAGGGTCAGCCATCAAGACGATCTTTGGACGTCTCGGAAGTGGCATCCCCCATGACTTCTGCTGGAGGTTTGTTCCAAGTCAGGCAGATTCGGATCGAAGAACCGCGTTGTCTGCAAAGCGGGCGACTACACGTTATGTACATCATAAATCTGTCCTCTTAATTTCTTGAGTTCCAACAAGATAAGGAGGTTTTAATTGGAGTAATCCTTTGTGCTCATGAATTTAGAGATGAGGATCATGTTACCCCTCAGCCGTCTGAAGACCAATGAGCAGAGATTCAGTAACTCCAGTCGGTCTGCATAGAAGTACTAGCAGAAACCTATTGTCTTATCTATTGCAGCTCGTTGCACAGACACAACGGTGGCTGTATTCCTACAGGTGTGGAGCGCAGTACCATATGTTTGCATTTAGCAGTCATTACTAAGGCCTTATCGCACATGAGAGCAAAATAGTCCACTGGAAATTTCCCCATTTATTTGCTAAGCACTGTCAACCTGCCTTTAGCTTCCTTTGCCACTACCGGCGTATTGACACTAGGGCAGATGTTAGCCAGAAGTAGAGTCCAGAGGTTTTCTTCCTAGGGAAGGGTAATAAGCGGTTGCTCACCAATTCGGCGGATTTACCACTCTCATGCTGTGTGTGCATGTTGTCCGACACACTAATGTCAAACGGAAGACTGTTGTTCACCGAACACCAGTATAATGCATCAAGATCCCACCGTAAAACAGCGGACTCCACGAAAACGCAGAATAAGCCACACTTGCATACATGAGAGACAGGATTGGCTGAAAGCTGGTGGGTTGTTTTAGATTGTCGGGGGAGAACCCAAATCCCCGAAACCACCGCTTTATTTGTCTTCGCAGTGGCCTAACTCATTACTGATTGAAGTGACATTCATAGTCGGCACGGTCATATGCCACTTCACCCGTCACGTGCGTTCTCAACCTTTGTGCCAAATTCTGACAACCTGCCCACACGCACGTCCTTTAATTGGGACATCACTGTGCTGTGTGAATCTTTGTCTGGTCCACTTTCTGACCATGTTTCTTGATTGGTCACAAACCCTTCAAATCTGGTCTAGTTTGTGACCGTGTTGTCTTCGAATTGAGTGACATAAACTGGCTCTGTCCGGAGGCCTATCTTTTCAGTGTGTTCATTCGTTAGCATTGGGTTGTTGGGTTGGCCGGGAAGATACGTATTAATCGTACATATTTCGTGGTCCGTCGTTCAGAACCGCTGAACGTTGATCACTAACCGTTATTCTGTTGTCTGTTTACGCGCTCGTAGGCCGTATACCAATTTAAAACATGTTGGCGAGCGGATCTGGTGATTTTCACATACGGTTGACGAATCCGTTGATTTGAAACGTCTTCTCGCGCAACAGCTGAAGCCTATCGAGGTGCTCACCGATTGGTTATCTACACCAAACTTGACCCCACCGGCGTCGACCGGTGGGAAGCAATCAATTGACGCTGTCGCAAGCGGTATCACCGAATTTCATTACGATGCCCAGGCTGGCTTGACATTTGATGCCTGGTTCATACGATACGGGAACCTGTTCAGTGTCGAGTTCGTTACACGGAAGGTCCGTCTCCTCTTTCGCAAACTCAGTACCGTTGAGCACGAGAAGTATGTCAAATTTATCCTCCCAAAGAACCCACGCGTTGACTCCTTTGAGGAAACGTTCAAGACTTTGCGGTCCATCTGCGATGATCAACCTTCCTTGTTCAATACAAGGTACCACTGTCTGAAACTGGTCAAGTCAGACGACGACGATCACGTCACCTATGCCGGTGTGGTCAATCGCGAGTGCCAGCGTTTCAAGCTCGGTTCGCTTACCGAGGATCAATTTAAGTGACTGGTGTTCGTCTGCCGTCTCTAGTCTCCGAAAGACGCAGACATCCGTACTCGTTTGCTGAACAAGGTCGAGCAAGATCCTACGACGACGCTTCAGATGCTAACCACAGAATGCCATCGCCTAATCATCCTTAAACACGACGCTGCAATGGTCCAACGCGGCACTGCTGCCGTACATGCAGTACATTCTGGCTCATTCACACACGGTTCGGGCAATGGTACGCAAACACAGAATCTCTCACGGCATCCCGGCCCTGGTTCACCTCCCGCAAGACTTGGCTCGCGTCCTCTGCGCTCATACGCCAAGAAGTCACCTCCGTCACCGTGCAGGCACTTCGGCGCCTGGCATTTCCATCGTGACTGTCCTTTCAGACGGTACCGTGTGTCGAAACAGCTCGGCGACACACCCCTTCAGTTGGATGGACGGTAAGCCATCCAGTTCTAGTGAATGCTCAGACCTCGGTCCGAGGAATTTAGCGACCATAGTAGGCTCAAAAACCATCGGAGATTTTGACTGCCGTGCCGTACTTCATGCCAGTTGGTTGTTTCGTGCTGTTTGAGTCACCAGAGGCGGTTAGGTATCGGAGGTGGAGTAACTCAACGACCTCTTGATCGCTACCTGACAAACCAGATTGACCCATTGATGAGGATACTGCTGACGGAGATTTCTTGGTAGACGCAACTTATCCACAAATCCTCCTGGGACAATTAACAAACATTTCTGCGAGATTCAGCTGCTGACTGCAGCGGGTAGTCTTCACGGCCGTTTCACACCGCTCTCAAACATTTTCACATAACTTGTGTGTCCTCGATAAGAGATGGAAGGCCATTACCTAGAACGTTCTTCGCGTGTGGGGTTTCGGTTGATTGCTGAGTCCAATTTTTTGACGGCTGGTTGATCGTTTCCTTACACTGGTGTCTCTGCAAAGCACGTGTTAACTCACCTCATATTCACCTGGTCAAGCCAGGCTTACATCTAGACCCGAAATTGTCCTTTGGTGATGGTGGAAAGATCTAGCTCTGGATCATGTGTAAATTTTCTCCTCCCAGAAAGACCATGTTTTGCAATGCTGGTTGTGCTACACATGATTCCACACCTCGCTTCTAGGCACGCCTAGTGAGGCCACAAACTGTTGCCAACATCATAGGTTTACTACATTCACCCTAACTGCCCCTGTTGTAGGATTGCTAAGGAGGATGTTTGTTTTTTGACTGGTGCCCTACATCCTGTGGTGGATGTAAACTCCTTACCCCACCGGCAGTAGTCACTAAAGTATGTAACGCAGGTGAGAACGATACATTATCTTACGCGTCGATGCTTCTGGACCTAAGTTAAAGTTTATCACAGTTGCTTCGAAGACAGTCCGCCCTATCTCCTTCGGTAGCCCGCCTACAACTTGTTGGGCGATGTGCAGTAATTCGAAGGTCCTCTGTTCAGCTCCACCAAGAAAGCTCACTGTTGCTGTCTGAAAAGGTCTCCTTTAAGATTGCATGAGATCAGCCAAATTGTCGTAGAGCACCGACACTGTTGCCCTCAGAATTTCAAGTTTATCTCCTCGGGACTGTCATGTAAATGTTCAACGCCTTCCGGGATGCGTTGCCGCTTGCTTAAAGTTCCACGACGACTGTGGTCGAGAGCTCAGAAGAGACACTGATCAGTAACCCGAACTCGATCACTAGGTTAACCAAATTACCGGATTCGACACACTCTGATAACCTCCGACCAGCAGGGTTGTCTTTTTACACTGAACACAGCGGAAAGTGTACCCCTAGCGAAGAACAAACTGCTGGACGGCTTTTTCTCCCATGTGTATTGTGATATATCACAGGCAGAAAGACGGGGACGAAGTCTCCTTAGCAAGAATTCTACGACCGTTGATAGGTCGCGCAATGCTATTATTAAGAGCGTCCTCTAGTCTCTCGCCGACGCGGAGGAGCGGGTGGCGATTCTGGGCGGCTGAATTTACACTTACGAATCTAAAAATGCAAAGCAATCATCGCATCCCACGCCCCAATCCCGAACCGTGTGAAACTTGTGCGCGGCTTTCCATAATTACTGTCAATCTGCGAGAGATGGGACCCCACATAGTGAAACAAATCCGCCACCGGCATTCTCGTAGTTGTGGCAAAATTTCGCTTCACAAAGGTCGTTCCAGGGAAGGACGGAACATGCTAAGAGCCAGTCGCCGCACGCGCAATGGATGCCTTGCAACAACCGTTTGAGGTTTAATTATGTCAAAACTTCCTACAGTTGGCTACTATGGAATCTGCGACAACCACCGTGGCAACATCGTGAATGAACTGCCTCATTTATAATTCTGATATATTGCCCGCTGGTTCATCTCTGATGCTGTTAAGTGTATGAACATGAACGAGGTTGGTTTAGCCTGCAAAGCTTCACAGCTTTGTTGGCTTTGTTCTTCCGTCAGGCCCAGGATGGTTGCTGTGAAGGAATTGCGGGTCAGCATACCCTGTCCAAGTTCTGGGCTTGTCGTAGAGGATAGGTTACTTCTCTGCGCTTATAGGGTGGAAGTTGAGGTCTCCTGTGTTCGAATTTCTGCTCAACTCTCCATTTATAACAACACATTACCCTCTGCGTTTTTGGAAACGGTTTGGTGCACAAGTCGCCAAAATGTTTCTAATCATTGACCAGTGGAGGTATTCTATCAATATCCATCTTCTGGCAGTTCTAAAGACGAACTTTGATTAGTTGAGTTAAGAGTTACAACCATCTTAGACCTCTCCTACATCCAATTGATGAGAGATTTCAACTGACCTGAAATTAACTTCATTGTTTTCTCATATATAGGCAGCAAGCATTTCATGTCTGTAGAGTCTCCCCATATTATCGGGGCCAGGTGTTTCACAAAGCGCACCTCTGGTCTTACCCAGTGACGTACTGGCAATAACCTCTCACAGATGAACGACGTTTTAATAAACGGAGAGTTGATGACTGAGAAGCCTGAAATCACCTCCTCATTCAGACTAGATGACCAAGTAATCACTATATTTCACCCCAAATGCTGCATCATCCTTTTTCGCTCAGCGGTTAGCGATCGCAGAAAATTTTGCACCATGGGTAGGGCCAAACTACGTGGCTACTTGACAGCGTGACTTCCAACGGATTCCACCCCGTTCAGCGGTGCTGACTACTTTTGTGGGAAGCTTGGTACCTTTTCTACAGCAACCCTCCCGGCAGCCATAAAACGGAACAGACCCTCAAGTTAACTACACCGCCGCACAATCAAGGTTACACTAAGGGTGTTATACGTTTAGATTAGCTGTCGATTACTGGATTTGAAAATGACCAAAACATTAAAGCCGATTTAGAGGGGCTCGTATATGAATCGCTTCATGAGTGCCTCACCTATGAGATTGTTCTTCAAATTACAGCATGATTTTGAAAAGGTTGTTTGTGTTCCACAAATCTGCTGATAGTCACTGATCAGTGGACTAAAACAGTTGACCAACATAAGGGTGTTGATGCTGTTAACCTCGAATCAGTCAATAGATTTTATCGCGTGGACAATACTATTCTAATCGGTGAGCACTCATATTACGAGGTGTTGACACTGCTTAGGTCTGTTTCATCATTTTTGAGACTGCTGTGCTTTGTCTGATCAGTGTTGAAAAGTGGCCCTATATTTTATTATTTCCGTTAGAAATAAACTGTCTTAATCACCTTAACTCTTACAACTGCTATTTCGATTACTTTTAGTAAGAATAAGCCGTGTGAATAGCAAACGTCGAAGTTACATGTGGTGAAAATGACTGACATACTTGGTCTCCTTTCATGTATTAATATCCTGTATAGCTTGGTTGATTCGATAATATACGTTCTGTGTTGTTGTGCCTAATCGTGTTTTGCGACTCAAACGTTCGATCGTCATCCTATATAGTTCAATTCTAATTACAACATCTGGCGTCGCGCTTTCGTACTATTTACAATGATTAATGAAGTGGATCGATTATCCACTAATTCAAATGCTCGAGAAGTGAAAGATTCTTTGGAGAGGTTTGACATTTGGTGCCTCACAAAATCGGATCTGGACGAGGAGAAGAAGGTTGCTTTCTTTCTACATTTCATCGACATGGAAGCTTATGCCCTTGTCGAAAACCTGGTTTCTCCCGGAGTCACTAATCAATTGTTCCTATCCTACGCTAAAGAAAATACTCCTCCAACACTTCAAACCGGTGAATTTTGTAGCTGTTGAAAGAGCCAAGTTCAGTGTGTTAATCCGGTCTGAATCTCAATCGATTCGTGATTTCGTCTTACAGTTGCAAACACAAGCAGCCAGGTGTGAATACGGTATCCAGTTAGAGGATCAGCTACGTGATCGGTTGATTGCTGGCATTAACTTGTCAGAGCTACAACAGAAGCTTCTCCTGCGTCATGATCGAAAATTCCAGATCATTCGTAGAATGTGTGAACAGTATGAAGACGTAATACTAGCTACGAAGACTACTGAGGTTGATCTGTGCATTTATTCTGATGGCAACAATTCAAGGCCGAAACAAGATAGCACATTCAACCACGTATTAATTTCCGTGTGCCAGGACCATCCGCTCAGTTTTTGAGAGGAAGTAGTGCGAACTCAGTTTTACAACAATTTGGGAAATGCGCATCTTGTGGATGCAATAATTCCAGGTATTGGTGTCCACAAAGACAGGCAAAGTGTTCCGGCTGTGGCGAAGTGGGTCATATTCATTCGGTATGTAAGTCTAGACGTTCATGTCACTTGACCGCAAATTCTAATTCGGACGTTCAACCATTAACGGATGACATTTTTACTCTTCATTTATCCATTTTGCCTGAACCACTTCTCATATTTTTAAAACATTAGTGTCTGCTTCTGGCAAAAGTCACAATTTCATCGTTGATACCGGTAGTGTCGAATCAATAATTTCACATTCAGACCTAGCTGTATTTATCCTGATACGGTTCTGTAACCCACACAAGTTAACATTCGTAGTATTACTCGTCAATCATTGCCTCTTATAGGTGGCCGCACCGTGTCGGTGAAGTTGCCCGATGCTAGCCCTATTGACTGTCAATTTTTAGTTTCAATATCAGGCCCTTCCATTCTTGGACTCTACTCTTGGAATGCGACATTTTGACACTTCGCTACTGACATCAGTGAGCGGCGTTGACATCAGACAACTTATACTGGACTGATCTGAAGCCACAAGGGGAATGCAAATACTGACGGTAAAGCATGAAGCTTCGGGGGACCCAGTCTTTCTTGAGAGACGAATGATTCCGCTTGGTTTGCGAGAACCTGTGTGCAGTGAATTGCGATCCATGTGTGACAAGGGAGTAATAACGCCTGTTGACTCGTCAAAGTGGGCGACTCCAATAGTGATGCTACTGAAAGCTGATGGAATTACGCCGAGAATTTGTGGTGACTACAGGTTAACGTTGAATACACGTCTGCTACAACGCACCTGCACAATAGAAGAGCCCGAGGACATACCGCATCGTTTGTCAGGTTCTAAGATCTATTTAAAGATTTATTTAGAAGATGCTTACTTATAAATACCACTTGATAAGGTATCAAGTAATTTGACTGTGATCGCTACACCATTCGGACTGTATCGATACAATTTTCTACCATTTGGTTCAAACGTTTTGCCGGCTGTATTCCATGATGTCATGAATACAATTACTAGAGAAATAGATGATATCGAAACCTATCAAGATGACGTTATTGTTTACGCTCCCGATAAACCCACCCGTGATTATCGCCTTCTTTCTCTGTTGAACCAACTTTTGACTTCAGCGTAGCCATTAACTCAAAGAAGTGTCATTTTTCAGTTTGTTCTTTCTCATGCCTTGATTATACTGTTGTTTGCAATGGTTTCAAATCAGATTTACAACGCTTAGCACCATCACCCACTAACCCTCAAGAACCTTATTCTGTTCTGGGTGCACTCCAACACTACTCCCGTTTTACTCCGAATTTCGCTAAATATGCCACTTCCTTGTTCGACATTTTATCCATCAACAGTTTTTCTTGGTTCACTAATCACGAAAAAACGCTCCGTGCTTTGCTCCACCATCTTCGAACTACTGCCGTTTTAAAACCGTTTTATGTCAAAGATCATTCAACTGTAATTACAGATGCTTCTCCCACTGGAATAAGTGCGGTTCTTGAGCGGAGTGGTAGACCTGTTATATGCATTTTACGTCGTCTGTCTAATGCCGAACGTGGATATTCTCAGACCCAACGTGAAGCGCGTGGAGTATATTGGACTGTTAAAAGACCTCATAAATACCTTTTTGGACTCTCATTCACCATTGCAAAAAGCCATGAAGCCTCAAAATTTCTGTATCATCCTAGAAAATCGCTGGCAAAGTCATCTGCTGCCATGGTGCAACGTTGGAACATGGACCTCAGTTCATACGATTACACAGTCAATCATCGTAGTACAGAAGCTATTCCCCATGTTGATTACCTATCCAGGTTTCCGTCACCTAATTCAAACCCTGACAACACTGACTGCTTACTAGTTCAACCGCTGCCAGCAGAAAGAGGTGCACTTGTGTGCAATACTCGTGAATTCTTTGGTGCTGTTATCTCTGTGTTAAGACGTGGCTGGACACAAAAGCAGCGGCGTACAGTTCCCGCAGTTTACTGTCGCCGTGGAAGTTTGTCCATTACTCCAGATGGATTACTGTGTTTTGATGATCGTGTTGTCATTCCACCGACTCTCAGATCTGATATCCTTGTGAACTTGCATTCCGGATATTTGGGAGTTGATAAGATAAGGTCGCTTGCACGCTTATTTTGGTGTCAGGCATGAAACACATTGACAAGAATTGTACTAAATGTATAAACAAGATTCATTCGAAATAATCACGATGGCTTCCGTGGCCTGTTACGTTTGAAACGTTTCAGAGAGTTCATGCCGACTACCGTGGTTCTTTTCTGGGGAAATACTATGACTTAGTGATTATTGATGCTTACTCTAGGCGGCCTGAAGTTTTTCACACTTCAACACCGAGTGAAGGCTTTACACAACACGCTTCGATAAAACCATTCTGCTGCGAGAGTGTACCTGCTGCTTTGGTCACCGACAATGGCACTCACTTCATTGTCAAATCTTTGGAGGAATGGATCAAAGGAATTGGATGTCGACATTTGTTTACCGCTCTGCGGCATCCGCAGTTCAATGGATTTGCGGAAGATTTTGTGCGCACACTGAAGTCTGCCACTGCTTCTCTAACACCAAACTCATTTATGGAGTTTGATCAAGAAGTCGATAATTTTCCCTTACAGTACAAAAATGCATCACATTCGGTAACTGGAAGGAATCCCGCGATCCTTTACAAGTCTCGTTCTCTGCGTACAAGTCTTGACTGTGCAAAAGCGGCTGATGTCATATTTTTTCAAAGTCAACGATTCACGTCCTGCTAATGGAAAGGTTCTTCCTTCACACAGAGATCGCATAGTTAATATTCTTGACTTTGAAGACTTTTCCTGTCATCGAATACATGTTGATCAGGTTGAGTTCAATTCTAGAGGTCAATCTGTTAACAGAAATCCTGTTGTTTCAAATTCTAACAAGTCTTTTCTGGATAATCCTGTTGCATTGGGAACAAACGACTTTACGGAAGCACACTCTATTCCTGAAGTAGCTGAAACATTTGAAGAACCGGTAGTCAGAAGATCCGAACGCTTGGAACCAAGACCATCACGGAATTACAAATACCTGCGGGCTACTTCAAGATGCGGCGGATGTGACGAACATGATTGACATACTTTATCTCCTGTCATGTAATTATTTTACTATTCCAATATCTTGTGCAACTTGGCTGACTCGATAATATACGTTCTGTGTTGTAGTGCCCAATTTTGTTTTGCGATTCCTATACGCTCGATCGTTATGTTATATGGTTTAATTCTTATTACAAAATTAGACATTCCTCTTCTATATTTCTTCTTGAGTAGTTCATAATTTCTATCATTTTTCGATGCGCAAACAGTTGTCTTGCTCAGACCTAACCAACGACTATTTTTTGAGTGAGCTAAATTCCGATTTGTCATCTCCCATTACTGAGTGGTGCCTAATTGTCGAATTCGTTATACGGTCATAATTTTTGTTCCATTTTTGATAAATGTTCACATTCCAGTCGAGAGATGTGGTTTTCCTATATAGTTATTAAGTTAGTACCGTATTAATTACAGTTTTTACGAGCGCCCCACCATCAATCGTTTCGAAGATAGATTTTCTTCTCTGTCACTGGATATTGAGAATGGCGTTTATTTTATCAAAAGATTATGAGTAATTCGGTATGAACTTGAGTCGTTAGCAAACGTTTCGATAAAAAACGTGCAGCCCCATTTACCCTTGGGAGATTGAACTTGTCGAGCAAAAAAGAAAGCTATGGAGTGAAGTGAATTTCCATATTTGCCGATGCAGGTTTTTTGTGCCGGTCCAGTTTTTGTGATACACATATGATCGCCTGAGGTCACCAGAGTGCGTTTATCGCCGGAAAATCTGCAACTCCCGCAGAGGGAAGCACTATCGACGTTTGCCCACCTGTAGTGTGAGCTTTTGTTGGTGGTAGTGCACGTGAATTATAGCCGCTTCTAACATGCCTGTAGTCTCGCACGTATATTCAGCCGATGAAAACATCGTAACTGCTTGTCACATTGGCGAATGCCTGCAGAAATTTGTAACTGCTGTAACTGACAAGCGCAACTGTCATAAAAAGAACGCCATACAAGGTAGTTAGAAGTGGTGACTATAATGGAGCCACGGTTATGGGTTACCCAATAGAATATTACGTCGTGATAATAATAGCAATAATGATAATAATGGTATATTTCTCAACGCATCTGCAAGAAAAACGCTCAGATGGACCCGATCATCGTACAAATCGTAACGCGGTACGCATAGTTGCACAACATTCAATTGTAGTGGTCTGATCGATCAAATAATAACAACGACCAACATATGGCAATATTGAATGTGAGTTGTAATGTTAACGGACAGGCTAAAAAGGTAGACGTACAAATTGAACGGAAGACGTATCAGTAAAATAGGAACGACTCACAGGTGAAGCAAGATCTTCTAGATTGAATAGACCACCATAATAGAGAACGGCAGCGCCAGAGATGAGATTCGTTAGGTGACCAATTGATAATCCCACACACGACGCGAGATGAGGTCTGTTGAGCGTTGACAGGTCGCCTATTTAGGGGAGCTAAAATATTTTACCATCCAATCAAGTTACTAGCGCAAAAATCCGCACGACAGAGATGGTGCGCGGTAACTCTCTTTTATTCGGGTTGACGACTGAGCTCAAAAAGTGATGGCGTTGGTTTCCAACAAGCGCACAGAAGAATGGACCAGAACGATAAGTACAAAAAGTATAAAAATGAATTACAAAATATAGCTAAGAACTGTGGACACTACAGTACTGCCCCACCTGAGCGCTTGCGGGTTAAAAACACGATGAAAGAACGGCGGTGAACAGAGAACAAACAAAACGCTCGATAGTCAAATCACGCACTGTAATCTGTCAGGTGTTTCGGCTAGTGTGCCGATCGCCCTGTACGCGTGGTGCGTTGTTCACGAGAACAAGGGGGCTTGGCTGCAGGTGGATGTGATATTGTCGGGGATGGGAAGATGATGTTTTCAGTCAGCATTGGGTCAGGTGAGTCAACATTCATTTCTGTGTAGGCCGGTTTCAATCGGTCAATGGATACGGATTCGTTTTGTCCGTACCTGTCGATAATGAATAAATTTTCGTCACGCTTAACCACCTTGAAGGGACCGAAATGTAATGGCTTCCTGGTGGCGTTTCGGCGCATAAACACAAATTTACATGCGGACAAATCCGGAGATTTTTGTTCTCGGCACCAACGTTGAGGGATCGGTGTTGTGGGATCGAGCGAACCGAAGACAACAGGTTGAGAATAATACAGTGAGTAGACAAAGAGTATATTGCTGACTTGCGAGATCAACTCGAGAATAAACGAAACGTTAAGGAAGCGGAGCGACAAGCGTGCGCGCAGTGAGGTCATACGTTTGAGTGCGCGGGGGACTTGTCGGTATATCTACTCGTTCAAACGAATGTTTCATTACATACAAAAGTGGGAAACGAAGGCAGTACAAATGGCACTCGTATCACAAACCTAATTGACAATAACGAATAGGGTCGCTACAGCGTGAAACGAAGGTCGGAGATGTGTTGTCGTGAACGTAAAATGTAATCCGTACCTGGGTTTGAATGAGTCTAGGCTTGGATCAATTCTCTTGGGAGGTGCAAGTTGGTACCGTAGACTAATTCAGTAGTGGTAAAAAGGATGTCCCCTTCAACGGCAGACCGGATTCCAAGGAGAATGAGTGGTAGGCGCTCACTCCGCTTTGTTGCGTCGGACTGCGCGGTTATCGAGACTTAGTTTTCGGTGAAAACGCTCAACTAAACTGTTAGCATAAGGATGGTACGCCGTCGTTTTAATGTGCAAATAACCCTGTAACTCCGTGAAGATGCGAAAAAGGGAAGACTAAAACTGGGTGCCTCGATCCGTAGTGATTGTAGATGGCACACCAAAATTAGAGATCCAATGTTCAAAGAAGATTTTGGCGACTGTCTCCACCGAAACGTCTCTAATGGGCACAGCCAATGGCCAACGAGTGAAACGGTCGATTGCGGTCAGTATATACGTACAATCGTTGGAGGGTGGTAGTGGACCAACGATGTCAAGGTGTACATGGGAATAATGGGCGTCTGGCCGGGAGAATGTGCTAGGTGTGATAACCGTATGTCTGTGCGCTTTACTCCCTTGGCACTCCATACACTGTTGTGACCAGAGACGAACATCTTTGTTCATAGAAAGCCAAACAAAGCGCTGTGCCATGAACTTTAATGTGCTGGGTTTTCCGGGGAGAGCTATACGGTCGAAATGATTAAAACAGTACGACGGTACGAAAGTGGGACAAAACGTCTAGGTTTACCCGTTGAAGTATCGCACAGAATGTCACCAACTTGTACCGACAGAGAAACGGTGGATAATTTCAAGGACTTACAGATGGAAACATCCTTCGTGTCCTCACTGCACTGTTGGGCTGCGACCATTTTAGACAAGTCGAAGGAATGTGGCGATTGGACTGAGTTGACATCAGGACATGATAAATCATCAGCAACGATGTCAGCGTCACCACGTAGGTGTCGGATGTCCGGGGTGATTAGGGGAATGTAGTCAAGATGTCTGATTTCACGCAGGGAGTGCAGATCGGGTTTGGCGTAAAAAGCAAATGTCAGAGGTTTGTGGTCGGTTCGTACGAAAAGGTATCGGCCTTCTGAAAAATGTCGAATGTAACGGATCGCCGAATAAATTACCGGCAGTTCACGTCCAAAGGTGCTGTTATTAATCGGTGCTGGTTACAGCTTCTAGGAGAAAGAGGCTAGGGGCTGTTGTTCACCATTTGCGGATTGTTTTATGACTGCGCCGACAGCAGCATTTGACGCATCCGTAGCGAGAAGGAGATGGGCATTTTGATCGCAACCAATGAAGCACATTTTAGTGGTGTGACACAGGGCTTCCTTTGTTGCTAAGAAAGCTGCTTTGGCTTCGGGTGAGAGTTTGAGTGACTTATGTTTGGAGTTGACCAGGTCTATGGGAGGTTTCAGAATGTCCGTGCAGTGAGGGTTGGAACGTCGATAATAGTTAAGTCTGTCGAGAAATCGTTGGAGTTGTGTCATCGTAGTGGGAATCGGGAAGGTCGAGATGGCCTCAACTTTATCTGGCAAAGATTTTAAGCCGGTTTGGTCAATGCGATGTCCCAGGAAATCCAATGAAGTAACTCCGAAGTCACACACGTCAATGTTGATTTTAATATCATACTGCGCAAAACGGTCGAAAACAGCACAAAGATGAGAAAAATGCTCCTCGTTTGAGCTGCTAGCGATCAAAGCATCATCGATGTAGACGTACGTCCATGAGTCGCTAAAATGTTTGAGCCTCATTACGGAGTCCAAAGGGCGTTCTTGTGAACTCGAAAAGTCCAAAAGATGCTGTAATGGTTGTTTTCGGGATGTCGTCTTCCGCGACCGGGATGTGGTAATAGGCGCGCACTAGGTCTAATTTGGAAAAAATAGTGACGTCAGCGAGTCCCAAAGAAAGGTCGTGGATATATGGTATGGGGTACCTATCCTGGATTATGCAGTTGTTGAGAGCACGGTAATCACCGCAAGGTCGCCGATCGCTTGAAGACTTTTTGGATATCATGTGTAGTGGCGTCTCCCGAAAGCTGATTAAAGGTCGAATTATGCCCAAATTAAGCATATGTTCGAATTTGTCCGGATGTGAGCATCGTAGACGAGCGAAAATCGGAGGGCCGCGATTTATGATATGATGTACCACATTGTGTTTAACCGTCTCGTTATGTGAACACGGCCGAGTTAACGAAGGAAAATCTTTCAGCAGTGCTGCGAAAGACGGTGTTGGCGGAGAAGCGGGCTGGATGCCAATTGATGCAATCGTCGATTGGATACCGTTTACTGTGCATGCACTGGTGTTGTCAATTAGCTTCTGCCTCTTGACATCAACGGAAAGGTTGAAATGTGCAAGGAAGTCGGCACCGATCAGTGGCGTTTGAACGTCAGCGAGCAGGAATATCCATCGAAAACACCGCCGGAGACCAAGATCGACGGTGAGAGAGCGTTCCCCGTAGGTTTTGATGCGACTTTGATTTGCGGCCTGTAAAGTGTACTGGCCAGACTGAAGTCGATTATTGGTCGCGGTGGAATGACGCTGAGCTCAGTTCTGGTATCGATAAGGAACCGCAAGCCGGTCGACCGGTCCCTGATGAAAAATAGGCGACTAGTACCTGCTTGGCCAGCAACAGTTGTCGCCGCTACTGACTGGCCTGCCGGTTTGACGGTGATGACCTTGATGGACTGCGGAAGTTAGATCGTGCAGATCGTGAACGGTTTCTGGGTGGATGCCTCTCCAGCTCATTGATCTGCATGGTCATATTGTCCATACGGTGGCACATCTCCATCAGAAGTTTTAGGCCATCATCATTACTTGAAACTGAAGTGAAGGACGTGGCGATAGCTATGGTTGTGGCGCACACCGGTTTTGAGGGGATGGTTTCTGATACCTTGTCCGCAAGAGCTACCAATTTGTCAACTGATCTGTCATCATCCATGGCGGTCAACTTGTGTTGCACCGCAGACGGCAGCTTTTCCGTCCACAACTGCTTCAAGATGGCGTCATCGAGCTTCCGCGATCCTAAAAGGCCTCTCATACAACGTAACAAACAGGATGGGTACCGGTCCCTGGCTCGACCGTGTTAAATAAGTCATGTAGCAGTTCAGCGTCTGACTTCCCAGTCCGTTTTATGATGGCATCTTCTAAAATGGCATAGGGAAAATCAGACGGGACCGATTCCAATAATTTTTCCACTTCTGCAGCGACATCAAAGGGAAGAGATTGCACGACGTATGAGAATATTATTTTCTCGGATGTTATTCGCCTGGTGGTAAAGATGACCTCATTTTGGTGGAACCCTAGTCAAGGACTTCGGGCGCTGTACTCGGGTACTTTCAAAGCAACACTAAGTTCGGCTTTACTGTCAATGTCCATGGTGTCGTCAAGGATTCTCAATATCAAAATAATGGATAAAGAACTGTTCGAAAAAATAGGTTCATGGACAGTCGAGTATGCTTCTGGCCGACACAAAAGCTGCAACTAATCCGTAGATCGAAAGTACTTGTGAATTTCCTCAGATAATGGTAGTTTGAAGTTATCCGGGTTATTATAATATTTGTACGAGTTGCAGCTGGGAAAATGGCACAAATTGGTCGCGGTCAAGGTGTTTGTTTTAATATGCCAATTGCGTAAGCCAACTATGCGTACCTTTTCGATGAGTTGACAATTAACTAGCAATTTAACAAAATTTGGAAACTGCGTTGAACAAGCAGATGAATGTCCAAATATGATATAACTCAACGTCCTGAAATAATAAAAACCTTTTATTCCCCAAATGCTAGTCTAGTTATGCCAAAAAACATGATTTTTCTTCCGACGATCAAATCAACGTTCGGTCATATAGACTGAGCTTCCCTAGTAGCACGACCGACTCATGAGTGACTCATGACCGACTCATGAGTGACTCCTGACCGTCTCACGAGTGACTCATGAGTGTAACAACTGAACACTTTTGAGTCACTCATGAGTCGGTCGATGGGAAAAATTTTCGTAGCCCTTATTTCGCTACCTACGGTTGTCGACTAACACTCTAAAGGCCCTGAATAACGATCAAGCCTTATTTTCAAGCTAATTCCCAAAGAAATCACGCCTTCGCGCAGCGGAATCGATATATCGGTAAAATGTAAAAGCGAACAGTTTTGAACAATAAACATGTAATGAGAGAACACGAATTGTACGCTAATTTTAAAGATTCCGGTAACTGTTATTTCTGCCTTCTCTTTGGTCACTTCGCTCTTCATGTTCTGTATCCATCGTTGGATATTTGGGCATCCGCCTGCCATTCTGATCAAAACTGAAAATGAAAGATCTTAGTTAATATTGGAAATGCGACAATATGCCACTTCAGTAAAGTCAACGAAAATATTATGCTGATCAATTAAATCAAACGCTTATTAGTCTACGCTAACTGGATAACCAACAAAATCCAAAGAGAAATTGCACAACTTACGATCATTATGTAAGTTCTCAGAGTCCAACTGGAAATGGAATATCTCAGGTAATGGTTTAGGTGATCGCAATATCACTTAGTCATGTACTCCGTTAATGTAATAGAACGTAAACCCACCCTCTGCAATTCTCCGCATAATCCATGCGAACACCCCACATTGCAAATGG